>JAJIYU010000649.1:0-46273 GCA_030144865.1 Tinospora cordifolia
CCATTTCTTTAATATTTAATTAATGATATTAATTAAATAACCAATATTTCTCATTTCCTTGAATTACATTTTATTTATTATTTTATTTTTCATTTTCAGATAATACATTATTATTTGATAAAATTTTGGGGTATTACACTTACATAATCTGGAAAACTTCCTCTCTCGTTGTGAAGAAAAGAACCTAGTTCTTAACTGGGAAAAGTGTCATTTCATCGTTCAAGAAGGTATTGTTTTGGGCCACAAAGTTTTTGTTAACGGTCTTGAAGTAGACAGGGCAAAGATTCAAGCCATTGAAAAGTCGTTATCCCCAACAACAGTGCGAGAGGCAACAAGTTTCTTGGGGCATACAGGTTTTTATCAGAGATTCATTAAGAACTTCTCCCAAATCACTTGGTCGTTGTGTAATTTGCTAGAAAAGGAAGCCGAGTTTAATTTCATAGTTGAGTGTGTAGAAGCCTTCAATACACTTGAAAAGGCTTTAACATCTACTCCTATCATGTCTACAACAGTTTTGGGGGAGACATTTGAGATCATTTGCGATGCTAGTGACTATGCAGTTGGTGTTGTTTTAGGACAACAACGTGATAGAATATTCAGAGCTATGTACTATGCAATTGGCGTTGGATGATGCTCAAAAGAACTATACTACCACTGAAAAGGAGTTGTTGGCTATTGTCTTTGCATGTGACAAGTTCAGGTCATACATTGTTGGATCACATGTCAAGGTTTTCACTGATCATGCAGCCATCCGCCAACTCTTTGCAAAGAAGGACGCAAAACCTAGATTGATAAGATGGATCTTATTGCTACAAGAGTTTGATATAGAGGTGATATACAAAAAGTGTACAGAGAATGTGGTAGTAGATTTGTCTCGCTTGTCCAATGAAGCAAATCCAAATCCAACAAGCATAGTGGAACTTTTTCATGATGAACACCTCTTGATTGTCAGTGACATCACACCATGGTACGCAGATTTTGCCAACTATAAAGCTATGGGCACTACTCCACTAGACCTATCTCAAAGCTGCCTAAAGCGCTTCATGCACGAAAGCAAGTTCTATCTTTAGGATGACCCTTTTCTGTACCGAAGATGTGCTGACAAAGTGATCTGTCGTTGCATCCCAGAATCGAACTTTAATAAAGTCCTTCATGATTGCCACGCTTCACCCTATAGTGGCCATTACAGCCATCAACGTACAGCAAGGCGTGTTCTTGAGAGCAGACTTTATCAGCCAAGCATGCTAAAAGATGTCAATCAATTCGTGAAGACGTGTGAAGTATGTCAAAAACAAGGAAACATCTCCTAAAAAAAATGAAATGCCTCTCACCTCATTTGTAGAGGTTGAGTTGTTCGATGTGTGGGACATAGACTTCATGGGACCTTTCCCACCTTCAGATGGCAAACAATATTCGAAGTAGTGGTTACATCGAAGAATGATGCTAGAGTTGTGTTGAAGTTCCTCTCTCACAACATTTTTCCCGTTTTGGCACGCCTATAGCAATTGTGAGTGATGAAGGTACACACTTCTACAATAAATTTTTTAATAATCTTCTCACCAAGTATGGCATGCAACACAAGGTTGCATTACCTTATCATCGACAGACTAACGGGCAAACCAAAAGTGTCTAATTGAGAAATTAAGGCAATATTACAGAAGACGGTTGGAGCAAACCATAAGGATTGGGCTTTAAAATTGGATGATGCATTGTGTGCATACAGGACAATATTTAAGACGCCCATTGGTATGTGGAGTATCAGTTATTATATGGAAAGTCCTGCCACCTGCCTTGTGAATTAGAACAAAGAGCTTACTAGGCCATCAAGAAGTTGAATTTTGATGCAAAAACTTTTGGAGAGAATCGTTTGCTGCAGGTTGTTGAACTTGAGGAGTTTTACCGGGATGCCTTTGAGAGCAACACTATTTACAAAAAAAAAAACAAAGAAATGGCATTATCAATTCATTGAGAAGAAGGAGTTTAAACCTGGCTAGCAAGTGCTACTATTTAACTCAAGACTCCAGTTATTTCTAGGAAAATTGAAATCTCGATGGTCATGACCTTTCCTAGTTACTCAAGTCTTCTCATATGGTGCAGTGGAAGTGCAAAGCTTGCTAGATGGCCATAAATTCAAAGTAAATGGTCAGAGATGGAAGATATTCTACAAGGGACCCAAGCAGACCGTTGAAATGGTAGTACTTTGAGATTGAAACATTGTATCCTTGTTGAGCTAACGACGTTAATCATAGCGTTGAGTGGGAGGCAACCTACTATTGAATTAGAGTTTTCAAGTGTGTTTTTGTGATTGTTTTCATGTGTTGAGTTCTATTTTTCTAGGATTTCATTGAAGAGATAGGTTCCTAATAGTTAGAATTGGAAATGAAGTAACAGTACACTAGTTTACCGCGGTCCACAGAATCACTGATTCTGTATATCGCAGTCAACAAAGCTCACATGGATGCCTATCGTCCATGTACTATGGTCCATAGAACACTTTGTTTTGTGTATCGCGGTTCACCAGAATACCATGGTCTGTGCAACTCATGGGACCGCGGTCACTAGAAGCATACGCTTCTGTGTGCCGCTGTCACCAGAATGGGTGTTCTGCATATTCAATAGACTGCGGTCCAAACTTTTGAACACCACTACGGACCGCGAAAGGCAGAACCCAGAAAAATGCATTGTTTCAAAATCCTACGCATGGACCGCAGTCCATAAAGCACTGATCATGGTCTGTGCATCTTTTTAAGTCAGATCGCAGTCATTTTGCTTCATTCTGCTGCGAAATGTCTGAAATCTCTCTGTGGTTCGTCGTTTCCCCTTCAATTTCCAACTCTTCTTTTCCTCTTCCAATGATAATGTAAGTGTTGTACTTTACTTTTCATTATTTCCTTGCTTTATTTTCATATTTAGATGGATTTTTGGAGTTGAATCTTATCTTTCTTGCTTGAAATGGTTTGCCTTGATCAAAACTTTTCAACTTCCATCCTTTTCAGTCCATGTGTGAATGATTACTGATCTATTTGAGGCAAACACTTGCTCAAATCATTGTTCATGAGTGTTTTAGGTTGTTGGCTCTAGTGTTTCAATGCGATGAGGCATATTCCATAGTCATTTTGATTGAATATAGTGGCATTGGTAGTGCAAAATCTATCTTTTGATTGTCTTGATAACATTTTTGATGTTTTGGATGCTTGACTTGTGGCCTAATGTACTTCAACTTTTTTAAAATCATTTTTAGTACGTAATCGCATTAGCTAAACTACTATATGAATTTTGCCATTTGCCTTGTCGACTATTGCTATTGTTGCAGGCCTATCAGAATGAAACACCCCTCCTCTAAGGGGAAGCAATCGGCGCCACCTCCACCGCCTGCCAACCGCCACCATTTTCGAGCGGCTGCTGCAAAGTAGCGGTTCAACATTATACGCTCTAATCATCATCTCATTTCCGAGAGAGAAATAATGCTGATGCAGGAAGAGTGTAGCATTGGCTTTGATGTTGTGGTGCCTACACGACACCACAGTGGTCCCAGTGGTACAAAAATTCTATGCCAATGCTCCAAATAAAGAAGGCACTATAATCTGGGTTCGTGGAAAATGGGTGCAATTTAGTGCAGCAGCCATTAATGAAGTTTATGGCCTTCCTGCGGACTCACCAGATGAGTACTATAACCTTCTCCCCAGATTCGACCCAGATGAGGTGTTGCAGACTTTATGTATTGACGGGGCCTTGTGGATTTGCTATAACAATTGGCCTATCAATTTGGGGAAGACTACATTTCAGACCCCAACTAAGGTTTGGTTGTACTTAGTTTGTGCTAATCTTCTTCCTTCCCTAGCTATTAATAGGGTCACTGTTGAACAAGCTATCATAGTTTACTGCATCATGAAAGGGCCCACAATCAACATTGGGACCATTATTTCCAGCTCCATCAAGTTTTCCATTGACAAGACCAATGTAGGTCTTCCTCACCCCACCCTCATTATGGAGCTATGCAGGAGAGCTGGGGTTGTGTGGCAGAAGAGTGAGCTTCTGCTGAAGATGAAAGATCATATTGCTGTGAAGATGCTCACTTCTACTTCTACTAAGACACACCGGGCCTCTATGGAGTCACCTATACCAGCTGCTGATCCGGTTAGCTCTACACCTGCTCTTGCATCGCCTTCTGATGCACCACCATCTTATTAGTTGCTGCTGCTGCCTCCTCTTCGGAGCACACCATGATGCACTGGATGGCGTATATCACCCAATGGCTCCACCACAAGGACCCGAGTATGGCACAAGCTTATCCTTATCTTTCTTGCTGGCTACCTTACATGGCTATGACTTGTTGTGCACCACCAGCGCCCCCCCTCCCCCCGCGACTCCACCATTAGGTGACGATGACGATGGCAGGGATGTTAATGATTCCATTACCAAGGAAGAAGTCTTTGCAGACGACCTCCGAGCCTTGGTTTCCTTTACTTTCTTTATATCTTTTACTGCTCTCAAAACTTCACTTTTGTGACTATGGATAGTTATTTTTGTTGATGCATTACTTTTTATAAATGGTCCTACATGTTTACCAAATTTTTGTGCTTTCTCGACTAATCTTTCTATCTTTGATTGCATGCCATGCTGTGTTCTTTTTCACATATGCGAATCAATGTGTTCTTGACGACAAGGCACCATTCAAAACCTTAGCACAACATTCCATTCACAGATTGATTGTCAGTTTGAGCGAGTGATCCAGATTTTAGAGGATATGTTGTGATCTTGCATTTTGGACTTTGGTGGTAGTCAAGAGGATCATTTAGCCTTGTGCGAGTTTGCTTTTAATAACAACTACCAGTCAAGCATCGAGATGGCACCATTTGACGCGTTGTATAGTCGACCATGTAGATCTCCTGCCTGTTGGGCTGAGACTGGTGACAGAGCATGGACCTCGCCTTTATATAAGAGCAGAATGAGAAGATATAGAGGATTCGAAAAAAAATTTGAAGGCCGCTTAGGAACGACAAAAGAGTTATGCCAATAACCGAAGAAGGGTACTTGAGTTTGAGGTTGACGACAATATCCTCATTCGCATTTTGCCTCGAATGGGACAAACACACTTCGAATTTCACAGAAGCTCACCCCGAGATGTGTTAGGCCTTTTGAGTTCCTTAAGAGGATCAGCCCCATTGCTTATCGAGTAGCCTTGCCGCGACAACTATCGGGTGTGCATAGCATATTCCACGTTTTTTTATTAAGGAAATATTACCTCAATCTCTTGCATATTATCAATTGGTGTACATTGAGTTGCGAGAGGTCTATATATACGATGAGATGCCTACAACCATCATTGATCGAGGTGTGAGGAAGCTGTGCAACAAGGATATAGAAGGTATGAGTGCACTGGCAGTTCCATGGTGCTGAGCATGATGCATAGGAGAGCAAAGATTTCATGATCCGACATTATCTCGAGTTGATGAGTGTTGTTCCTTGATTGTATTATCTACATCATTTGTAAATTTTGAGGACAAAATTTTTATAAAAGGGGTAGACTGTGACGATCCATATTTTGAGACACCAAATTTATGGATTCGATATATGTATTCACATGTATTTTCTTAAATTTTTAATGAAAATATATGAATTTTTTCAATTTTTTTTATTTTATCCATTTTAATTGAAGGAAATTAGATTAATTGAGAAATATAATTTTTAAAAAGAGAATACATTAATTATTGAAGAAATGTAATTTTTAGGGAGAAAATATGACTTTTGGAGTAATTATTTAATTTTTCGGAAGGAATAATGAATTTGTAATTAATTATTTGATTATTGAGATGAAATATTGATTTTTGGTAGAACATGTAATTTTTGAACAAAAAATGTATAAGTATTGTAAATATATGTGATTTTGGAAGAATAGTGGTGGGTAAATAAATAAAAAAATAAAAGGAGAGAAAATGGAAAAGAAGAAGAGAAATGAAAAAAACAATACTTGGGTTTTAGCGCATGGGCTTTTGGCTCGTGCAGCTAGGCTTGGCACGTAGGTTGGCTCGAGTGCTTGGGCAGCCCATGTACCCAACTCCTCCTTCCGCATTATCAGCTTGTTTTTCTTCGATTTTTCTCCATGTTCTAGCAATTTTCGGCTTAAAAACCAGCTATGGTCTCTGTTTTGAGTTGTAGTTTGGATGTTCGGTAGGGCTGCCACCTAGAGCTCTAAGCCTGACCAACAAGGCACTTTGTATGGCAATCCATGAGCCACGTGGCGAGCTATTTGGCTATACAAGGAGCCTCCCAACATGCAACAAAAACCACTTTTTCTGCTTTTTTGCAGTTTGAATGCCCCAACTTAAGTAGCTTCGTTATTTTTCGTCCCAAAGCATTTTGCCTGATATTACAACAATTGGAAACCTTTTACTTCCCTCTATAAGACGGTGTTTTTTCTTGTCCAAACCCCTACCATTAGAGACAAAAACGACCACCAAAATAAGTTGTTTAACATAGTTGAAAAGTTGGAGCAGAAAAAATTGTGTTGATTCGAACTTCAGAGGGGTGGTTCCTAACCCATCTGAGATTGGTTTTTGAGATAAAAACACTCTTTTTAATTCTTTTCATGTGTACTTCAAGTTCCATTCATTGAAAAACAAAAATTGAGCTCTTGAATATGGTTTGCAGGGTACCAAAATTGGTTGCTTGCTAATTGTGACAACAAAAAATGTTATTGAAACCAACTTTGGGGCAACAGTTGAGGCTATTAGGAATGTTCATTTGGTTTAAAACTTGGGGTGATTAGTCCTCACATTTGAGGCTATAAGTAGGTATAAAGCCCATATCCCAAGCTTCTGTTTTCATGATTTTCTATATGTGCAAAGTTGTATTTGTACATAAGTAATCTAGTACTTAGAAAAATTTTAGAGTTTTATTAATCCATGCTAAGTGTTTGGGGATGTGTTTGGGTAGGATTTTAGCCACCCTTACTCACTATTTTGTATGGGTCTTAATAGGTGGATGTTTTGTGATCTAAACACTGATAATAGGTGTAAGAAATGACCTTGAATTAGTGGTTTAATGAGGGAAATTAAACATTTAAAAATCATGGAAAAACATGAACGTAAAAAAATTTGCTGTCACTGAGGCTTTGGTGGATCAATTGACTGACCAAACCTCAGTATTTTGAGTTGAAATTTGATGGGAACCTTATTGGGTATCCCACAAACAAGTGTACCAAATTTTGTTCATATCTAAATTGGATAAGTGGGTTAATTTACGTGAATGTTGGTTGTTTGTCACATGGAATCCAATCACTTAAAACCACATCAAATGAAGCCTAAAAATTTCAATTTTGGTGAATAATTAGGGGGCGTAGATGAAATTTTGAGAAATTTTATGCAAATCCAACCCACGGATTGATTGTAGAAAAATTGCAAAGTTTGTTGCACAGATAAAATAAAAAGCTAAAAATTTAATTAAGTGTGAGAAATTGAAGATTTTGACCAAATTGACCCATGTTGACTGAATTTGACCAATTTTGACTAAGTTTGACTAGTTGACCAAGTTTGATTGATTGACCAAATATGATCAAGTTATATTTAGGTTGACCGAGATCGGCTAGGGATAGTGGAACTAGAGTTAAACCACATTTCTCAAAGGAATTGAAATTGAGTTTAAATAATGCAGATCCGAGTGTATACTAAGGTATGGGGTCGATTGTCTATGAAACAATGGTATGCGAGGCTTGAGGTGAATAGTTTAATTTAGGTTTTTACTTTAACTTGTATTCCTTGCATAAAACATGAGTAAATGACATGTGTTTAATGGTTTCATGTGATTTGAGTTACATCAATTGGTTTGAAGTATATATGGATGTACACTGATAATGAGACCATAGGCTCGAGGTCTGAGCGCGGGTTTAGGACATATGATCAATGCGCCTAGCTTCTGACCCGCTTGAGTGATGACACTTGAGGACCAAGCACGGGGTTAGGGTATTCGAGGAATATGCCTAGCTCATGACTCGCTTGAGTGGCTAGTACGCCTGACTTACGACCTGCTCGAGCGATGACTATAGGGTTGAATTTGATAATTTGAAATCCTAGTCCAAATATAGTTTTTAACTAGCATGTATTTAAAATGTTCTTCTTTAAACGATTGCATTGTTCGTAACTGCTTTTATTCTATGCCATGCTTTCAATCACTATTTCATCCCTACTGTTCATGCATACATGTATTATTTTTGGAATGTTAGTTATAGGTAGCATGCTAGTTTTAATACTCACTAAGCCATGTTAAAATTTTAGGTTCACTACTCTACTAACATTTCAAGTTCCTCGATGGCTAACAAAGGGAAATGTGTTGATAGCCTAGTCCGTTGGCGGTTCCTTCCTTTTCTTACTTTTTTGTTAAAAGTTGGTCAATCCTGTACATGAAAATGGTGGTCAACTATGTATTTTTGAAACAAGACAATATGTAATATATAGACGACTCAACTATGTATTTTTGAAACAAGACAATATGTAATATATAGACGACAACTCTCTGCTATGTTTGAAAGGGGTAGTATGCACTTTTGGTTTTAGTTGTAATGTTTGTTTACTTTCTCACCTCATGTAATGAATCCATAAATTATTGATATCATTTGTTGTTGCAATTTGAAAGTCTTAATAGTGATCAGACGAACTAGGCTCGTTGAGTGAGTTTATTAGGTCATTATGCTGGTCGGGCTACCCTTCGGCCTAGGAAAGGGGCCTTGATAAGAGAAGTGTTACTCCTTGTGATGTAAATGTTGACATATCTGAAACAATGCCAAGTAGAGGATTGATTCATGTGAGTGTATAATTCCCCCATGAACTTGAGAAAAGTCTTTTTTGAGTTGAGTATTAATAAAATTCTTTAATTTTTACCCCAATTTTTAGATTGATTACTATGGTAGCTTAACTCAAAATGGTTTTAGTTTGGAAGTTTTAGTTACAATTTTGAATTTGTAGTTAATGTGATGTTTGATACATTTTAATGCATTATAAATTTATTTATGGTGGAAGAATGCACGTGGATACACACAAAGACATATATGGATTCTTACGCATGCAAAGACAAAAAAATATTTATGTTCTAATTATATGAATTGAATGTTTTGAGTTTTGATTGGAGTGTTATTTTGTGGAATCAAGAGTTTGGTTTTGTAATAATGGGAAACACTGTGTACTTAGCTATATTTCATAATTTTTATAGTTGATCATCTAATTGAATATATTTTTTGTTTGGTTTTAGGTATAAAGATTAAAACAATAGCAAAGTTGGAGCAACGTACACAACTTTTTGCAAATAGTGATAAAAGAAGCTATTTTTTTAGAGTTATCTAACTCTTTGTAATTTTGTGGCTAGCATGTTTTTTGACTTGTATTTTGTAAATATAACTCATATGTGTATACTTAATGCATATTAAAAGATTTTATGTTTTTACGATTATCTAAAATATTTTTTTTGTATTATGTGCTGAAAAATATAAAATTATTTGCATTATAATTAGAATGAGCAGGTTAAATTAAATTTTATAAAAAAAAAATTGTAGGAAAAAATGTTGAAAATAGTATGCATTTTTAACGGCATGTGTAGCAAATCGTTATATTATAAGACTACACATAATATAACTGTTTGTTGCACATGTCGTTAGAGGACTACACATATTATAATGGCTTGTTGCACATGCTGTTATATTATAAGACTATATATAATATACGAGTTGTACATGTCTTTATATTATAATGCAACACACATTATAATGACTTGTTGCACATGTCGCTATAAACAATATAATGCCTTGTTGTATATGCTGTTAAAATATAATTTACAACACATTATCTAATGTTAAACATATATTCAAACAAGTTTTCACAGGGTATCTCACATGTTGTAGAAAGTTATGTGTATCATTAATACTTGTGCATATACACACATGATGTCCTTAGAGTAAAAAGGAAAAAAATTCTATTACTTCCTTGTTTTGATGCTCAAGTAAAGGAAATAGATTAAAAAGATGCCATGCTCACAAGTTCACCTCAAATTGACGTCCCAAATCAGAATTTTAAAGTTTCCTTGCACCTAAATTGACTTGATTCACTTGCTGATACTCACACATCAACCTTGGAAATAAATCAAAAACCATGGTTTTAGGGTGTACATAAACCTTGAAGCCCAAAGAGAATTGTTTCTATTCGATTGTAATACCCCGAAAATTGTATAAAAAATTTGCTAAATTAAAATTAAAATTAATTTAAGCACAATAGACCTTGAAAAACTCATGAAAACATGGTTTAAGAGATGTTTAATCAATGTACAAAAGAATTGGCAAAGTGGAGCGAAGCACGAAATGGTGTAAAGTAATCTTCTACTGGTTACCGCAGTCATTCGTGTGATTACCGCGGTAATTAGACTGAAACTCAGAAAATAATCAAAATCACAATGTTCTGATTATCGCGGTCATTCGTGTGATTACCGTAGTAATCCAACTAAAATGCAAAAAAATAGGGTTCTGGTTACCGCGGTAATCCTTTGAGTTACCGCGGTAATAAGTGAATTATATAAGTATGAATGGTGCATCGAAAAACCCTAATCGTCATTGTAATCCCAAGAATCGATACTAGCTACCAACAATCGAATTTTCTTCCCTTCCCTACCATTCTAGATATATTTCTATTCGTTCAAACCCTTCTCCATTGGTTCTCAAAGCTTAGATTCGTGAAAAACAACCCTAACAAGAAGAAAAATTAGTTGAGGCGTTGTTCCAAATCATTGTGCTCAGGTAGAATCATGAAACCCACTTAAAATCTTGAGTTCTTAGTATTGTAAATCATTCTCCTAAGTGTAAACATATTTTTCTTTGAAACCTAAGTGATTTGAGGGTTGCAAAACCTTGTTTTGGTGAGAAATAAAACATGAAGAACCCTAAGGCATAATGACTTCTTTTAGTTGATGTGTGTTTTAAGTTTAATGTGCATGTATTTGAGTATTAAACATATGGGAAAAGCACGAACAATACAATGCACATGAAAGCATTGAACACACAAACTCTCTAGTTACCATGGTAACTGAATGCTGACCGCTATAATCAGAGGAATAAAATGGTGGAATGTGTACACCTTAGGATATCAATGTTACTGAACCATTACATTATGATTTAAGAGACCTTGGGAATGTTTTAAACTCATGTAATGTGGTTTTGAATCTCTTAGATTGAAAGACAAGGCTAATACACTGCGAAACAAAGGCCCAAGGAAATGAGATATAAAGGTGGAAGTGATTACCTTACTCCGTTAGTATTATTTGAATTCCAATACTGAGCATGTGGTGCATTTACATTTTTTGAATGCCTAAAAGTATGCTAAGACGTGTTTATATGATCTATGAATGACATAAATGCATTAATGCTGGAATAACATAAGTTATATGTCTATGTTCAGTGTTCACAATGATTTATCAAATGAGATGATTGTTGTGTTATTGATAAATCAATGAGATGATCAAAATGATTACATTGTTTGAATAATGATGCATTATACATGATAAACTGATAATCATGCTTGTAATGAAATTTTGGTTGATACATCAGCAAAGATAAATTTAGAGTTGAACCACGTACCGTCGCAATGGTCCATGGGGAATCACTATGGTGTTCTCGCAATAAGGAACGATGGGTTTGCCCTTAGTTTCCAATGATAAAACTATGGGTGTAACCCTAGTTCTTTGGTGATGGAGCACTGGGTGTGACCCTAGTTCCGGGGTTCGGTGATAGGTGTGCCCGTATCCCATTGGAATATGACATATAGTGCATTTTCTTTAACTTTTCTGACATGATGATGATGAGAGAATACTAGGGTTAGACCCTTCGGTCTAATTAAAACCTGATGAAAAACTGAATGTTTGAAACGCCTAATGTTTTATAAGTTATTCCATGTTATGTGTTTGATTCAAATAATGTTATTGATATGTTGTGTATGATTTACTGGACTCTTGAGCTCACCCCACATCTTCATTTCAGGTGACCCTTGAGGCGATTCGTGTTGACAGTACTGCAGAGTACGATAGGAGCTGCAAACATTGCTGTTGAGGTTATTATCGGAGTTCTTTGTTGGGTAGTTAGTTTATACTGCGTGTATGACCCTCCAAAATTATTAATTTTCTTTATGGTTTAGACTTTGACTACATTGGTCATGTTTGGGTTTTTCAGTTGGAAACTTGTCAACGTTTATTTAAATTCAAATGTAGAAGTTAATGATTTAACTATTGATGATCGCTGCATGCTTTTTAGGTGTTACTCTTTGATAAGTTTAAGAGTTTAATTATTTATGTATATGAATTCTAGTATGTCCAGTTGCTACTTAATGATGAATTGAATCTGAGAAAAGTAATGTCTCGGTTCTTGGTAGATGATGTGACGACCCATGATTTATTACACAAAAATTATTGGGTTCGATACATGTATTTTTTCTAAAAATTTTTAATGAAAATACATGAATTTTTTTTAATTTTTCCTTATTTTAAATTATTTATTGAAAAAATTAGAGTAATTGGAAAAAATACAATTTTAAGATAAAAATACATGAACTTATAAGAAAAATTAAATTTTTGGAGAGAATATAATTTTTGGGATCGATTATTAATTTTTTGGAATGATTCTGGAATTTTTGGGAGAAAAATGTAATTTATGTGTGGATTATTCAATTTTAAGAAAAAATAATTGCATAAATAATAAAAATGACATATAATTGGAGATTTTTGAAAAAATTGAAGTGGTAATAGATTAAATAAATTTAGAAAAAATGTTGAAAATTGAATATATATATATATATGTATGTATGTATGTATGTATGTATGTATGTATGTATGTATACATCAAAGAAATGAAAATAAGATAACCAAAAAAACTTTTATGGGACCAAATTCGGGCGCACGGGCCCGTCCTAGGCCAGATGGGTGCGTGAGCCGTGGCCCGCCTGAAATTGGCCCATGGCGTGTGGGCCGACCTACTTGCCTGGGCGGCCCACACGCCCAAAAATCAGATCTTCGTTTTTGACGATTTCTAGCATGATATTTGCATTTTTCTAGGTTTTTGGCAAGAAAAAACCAGCAAAGAACTTGGTTTATGGCCCCCGAATTTGTCCCTCCTACAGCTTTGTCGGCCGGAGCTTTGAATGTTGGGCACATGTGCTTCTTGCATGACAACTCACAAGCCACGTGGGTGGCGTGGCCACGTGACTAGTTTTTTGCCATGCAAGAAGTGGTGGAACATGGAACAAAAACCACCATTTGAGCAATATTTTCAGATTTTTCAATTTTTGCAACCCTCATTCAAGAACTCGTATCTTCATTCCTCATCTAATTTTCCTAAAATTTAGCTCGTTTGAAGTTCTCACAACCCTCTCAAAGAACCCCCAAGTCCTTTGTCAAAACGCACAACCACCAGAGAGGAAAACGAGCACGAATAGGTGTTGGTCGTCAAGGTTGTAGAAAGAGCTGTTGAAAAACTGTGCTAGTTTGATTTTTAATGGAATGGTTCCCAACCTTTCCGAGATCCATTCTTAAGGTAAAATCATTCATTTTCTTCCTTGTTATGTGTATTTCAATCTCCATGTAATAGAAATTAGAATCTGAGATCCTAACCATGTTTTATAAGGTGATGAAGTTGAGTGTTTGATCACTTGTTTCAACAGTTTCAATAGAAAACTGACTTTGGGACCAGATTGGAGGCAGTGTTTGCAGTACCTAGAGGTGTCCATTTGGACTGAGATCTGAGGCGTTTTGAAAGTCATACTTAGTACTATGAAAAGGTATAAATCTCGAATTATAAGCCTTTGTAGTTTGGATTTTCTATGCTTGCAAATATGTCATGTTAGTTAGATGTTCTGGGACTTCGAAAAATTTTCAGAGAATCCTTATGCATGCTATGTTTTGGGAGATGTATTTAAGAGTGTTTATAATTTTATTTGCTTGTTGTTTTGAATAGAACTAAATTAATTAGACTTCTAGGATCTAAACCCTTACAAAAATAGTAAGAAACAGTCTCGGATTGATGTTAGAATAAGAGTAGATAAGCACTTGAAAACCATAAGAAATTTGAACTATTTGAACAATCTGTTGCATAACAGAAAAGCATAAGAATAGTTGACTGACCAAATGTAGATATTTTGAGCTGAAATTTGGTGGAGAGGTCACTGGACATGCTATAATTATGTGTACTAGATATTAGGCCATTCTGAATTTGGAAAGTAGGTCAACCAACTCACTAAGTAACTGCCTGTCATAGGGGATACGGGAATTCACAGTCCTTGTTAATGCACTTAAAAACCTTAGTAAATCGTGTCCAAAAATTAGAAATTAAAATTTTGGTGAAATTTTAGGTAGTTTAGATGAAATCTGAAAATTTTCACGCAAATATGAATAATGGATTAGTCGCAGAAAAATTGACAAATTCACTGCGCAAAGAAGACAAATGCTTGAATTGGGTTAAGTGTTGAAATTTGGGGGTTTTGACCTAAATGACCCAAATTGACCTAATTTTACCCACTTGGATTGACCAATGGTGACTACCGATTGACCAAATTCGATCAAATAGGATTTGGGTCGGTCGAGACCAATTAGAGATAGTGGAATTAGAGATTAAGCCACAATATAGAAAGAACTGAGATTGAGTTTAATTAATATAGATTCGAGTGAACACTACGAGACGAGGCCGGTTGTTGACGAGACATCGATTCACAAGATTTGAGGTGAGTAGTTTGATTCAGGTGTTTTCTATGACTTGTGTTCCTTGCATGAATCTTGTGTGAAATGACATGATTTAAATGGTTTTATGAGATTGAGATATATTTGAATGAATTTTGAAAAGTGTAGATGTACACGAGTAATGAGACCATAGGCTTAAGGGTCGAATGTCAAAGTCAGGGTGCATAATGCAGTTGGAATTAGACTCGAGGGCTGAGCATTGGGATTAAGGCACATGATTAGTGTGCCTAGCCTCAGAACCCACTTGAATCATGGCACTTGAGGGGCAAACATTGAGGTTTGGGTACTCAATGAGTATGCCTAGCTCCTGACCTGCTCGAGTAGCCAGTACGCCTAACTTAGACCCGCTCGAGCGATGGCCATAAGTTGGGTTTGCTGATTTAACCCTAGTCTGGATATAATTTTTGACTAGCATGAATTTAAGATGTTTTTTGAAACTGTTGCACTATTTATAACTGCTTTCATACTATGCAATGCATTCAAATATTATATTATTTTTACTACTCATGCGTATATGCACTATTTTGGAATATTAGTTATGATTGATATGTTGGTTTTACTATTTACTGAGCCACGTTGATTAAGTCTGACTACTCTGTTAATATTTCATGTTCTTTGGTGGCTGATAAAGGGAAGGGGTGGTGATTGCCTAGCTGCCTAACATTTTCTGCCCTTTTTCTGGTCTTTGATTTAGAGGTTGGTCATTCCTTGGACAAGACAGATGTATACTATGATGTTTGCTCTTCGTATGTTGTTTACTTTTGTTCTGGTTCTTTTAATTATTATGATATCGTTTGTTTTATGAGATTGGAAAAAGGGCTTAATAGCGGTTGGGTGAACTTGACACGGTGAATGAGTTTATCGAGCCACTATGCCGGTTGGGCCGCCCTTTGGCTTAGGGAAGGGGTCCCAACAAATGATATATGTGCCGACATTTAATGGTGTGTCTTTCATGCATGACAAAAATGAAGGATCGAGAACTAAGGTGTTACATTAATACATGTGTGGTGCCCAAGGAAATGAATTAATTAGGGAAGATTCTTGCTCACTAAATCCCACCACTGAGGACGTCCGAAATCAGATTAGAAGCCTTCCAAAGCCTTTTTATGTTCACACATAGATAGGAAACTAAATAAGAATCCAATATATGCTCACACTCAGATTAGAAAGCCTTAGTGGTCCCATGATCACACTTTCACTATTTTATGCAAATCGTCCCCTTTAGCTATGGAAAGTTGCTCAATTGTGAGCTGCCCAAACAGTCCCCTATGCCCTCTTGAAAATCTATATAAACCCTCCTTGTGTTCACTTCTTCTTTATCCCAAAGCAAGAGTTGTGATTTCCTCTTAACTTGTTCTAAGCCTTCTTCTTGGCAACCCCTTCTCACTCTCTTGTGTTCTTTAGTGATTTTTAGTGAGAAGTTAGGATTTTAGATTACTTTTACATTCTTGAAGTTGTTGGTTGTTCTTGAAGTGCATAGAAGAAAGGAACCTTTGCAGAATTTTTGAGAAAATGCTTCATAAGGTGGATGAGATTTCCTACACTTCTACTTTGCTAGTTTGAGTTTCTAGCACGTTCATGCATCTCTTATTTTCAGTTTAGCATGTTTAGTTTCAATTTTCAACATGTGTAATCATGACTTAAATTCAATTTATCATGTTTACCTAGTTTCTATGCTTATGCTTGATTTGAATTATGAAGCATGATATATATTGTTTTCATGCTTTTTGAATGTTTTATTCTTAATTTTATTATTTTGATTTTAAATTCATTAATATGCGAGAATTAAGTTTATAACTTTGAAGTTTATGAACCACGTACTGTCATAGTAATCTAAGTGATGCTATGGGTGTTCTTTATATATACTTAGTGTATATGGGTCTCATCACTGGATGTGGATGGGTATAACCCAAAGTACTTGGAATATGGATATGAGATCCTTATTCCAATGGAAAATGAGAAGATGAATTGTCATTCCATCCAAGAGTGAAGTGTTTTGATAAGAACACCAAAGGATTAGAATCCCTTTCAGTCTTAGTGTCAACAATAACCAAATATGTTGTTAAATCGCTTAATTGTTTATAAGTATTTAAATTTGGATGTGCTTTTGATTTGAATTAGTATTTTAGTTGTTTATGGAATGATCCACTAGCTATGTGCTCTCCCCTTCCTCTCATAATTTTTAGGAAATTGAATCATTAAGACCACTAAAATTAGATAGGATTTTAAATTTGAAAATTTATATGTAAGGGCATATTACTTAAATTTTGGTTGTTTAAATTACGACTTCCGCTAAATTTAGTTTATAATTTGAGTTAGGTATTCTTTATTATTTGAAATTCAAATATGTACTTTATTATTTTATTGAACAAATAAAGATTAGAGCATTTCTTTTATCTCTTATGTAATAGTCTTATTAAATAAAAATTAAATAAATTGGGTTGTGTGCTCATTATGAATTAGAAAGACATGGGATAATTGAAAAAAGAATGTGATGCAAGTTGTGTACTTATAAAAGTAACATGGCCTGACCTGCCTTATGGTTAGAACTAAACCAAAGTCTCGGAGGTTGAGGTGTTACATTAGATGAATCTTCTTGAACATTTCCAAGAATTTTGCAAACTGTTCATCTAATTTCTTCTTTTGAAATCTTTGGGGAAACAGTAGTGAGGATGGTTCAAGGTGTTTGCTGCCTAGTGATTCTCGGAGTTCTCACATCCATTTTCTGTTTGAACTCCTTCTTATCCCTTTCACATGATTGCATTTGTGTCTTCTTCTCTTCATTGTAATCTTTACTTACAGCTATAAAGCTAGATGGATAGGCTAGTCCTTGTATCTCCTTACCACTCCTAGTTGTGATCACCTTGCAACTTTCTTTTGGATTGACTTGAGTGTCATTGGGAAAAGAACTTCGCCACTGGCTAGAAAAAGTTTGGGTTAGCTGTCCCATTTGAGTTTTTAAGCTCTTTACTATTTTTGTCATGTATTATCCCTGAGAAATTTGTATGAAATGAAATGAAATAATTCCCAAGTCCATTTGCTCCAAAAAGTCTCAGTGAACTGAGATAAAACAAAGATAAATTTATGAACATTGAGGCACAATATTATTGAGGCCTAAATGATAAATGAGAATTAATATCCCAAGAAGTTCATTCAAATTATGGAATTAGCAAGCCTCATTTGATCGAAAACTTCATCCATGGGAAATGAGATGGAAATTAGAAACCAAATGAAATCACATGTGCACACATAGTGACACGTCCAAAAGAAGAAGAATGAGGAAGGACAGGAAAATAGAAACCCATCCATAGAATCTTGCACACACCAACATTAGAAAGTGGCCCATCTGTGCACAAGAAAACAATTAGAAGGTTCCCAAAATATTGCCAATGTATATCAAAAAGTGTCCAAATCGTCAACCATGAAGGGAAATAGGAAATGTTTCCATTACACATCCATGATGTCCCAATAGAAGAAGAATCAACAAACATCTCTCATGGAAATAAAATTAGAAAGTGGTCCCATGGCCCATGTACACACAAAAGAAACATCCTAAATTGTGGTTAATTCATATTACAAGTTTCCATAAAACTTGCGAACACAAATTCTTGCTAATCCAAAATTAGAAGGTGCGAATATTGGTTTGTAACACCCCAACCCCTGAGACTTGATTGTTTAGCTAATCACAAGGCGGGCCAGGCCATGTTACATTACAAGTACACAACTGGCATCACATTCTATTTCAATTATCTTAAGTCTTATTAATTCAAAAGGAGCACACAACCCCAACAATTTAACTTTAATTTAATTAGACTATTATAAAACAGATAAAAGAAATATTCCAATCTTTATTTATTCAATAAAATAAAGAAGTACATACCTTGGATTTTAAATATTTAAGATAAATAAAAAGAGAGTACATAGCTCAAAATAGAAATAAAATTCAGCAGAAGTCTTAATTTAAATAATCAAAACTTGGGCAACATGCCCTTATATATAAACATTCCAAATTTAAAATCCTATCAAATATTTAGTAGTTTTCATGATTCAATTTTCTGAAAAATAAGAGGATGAGCATATAACCCAGTGGATCATTCCATAAACAACTAAGTTACTAATTCAAATCAAAAGCACATCCAAATTCAAACACTTGTCAACAATTAGGCGATTCAAACATCTTTGGTTATTGTTGACATCAAGACTCAAAGGGGTTCTAATCCCTTATTGTTCTTATCAAAATATTCCACTCTTGGATAACAAGACCATTGATCTTATCATATTCCATTGGAATAAAGACCTCATGTCCAAATTCCAAGTGTTTTGGGTTACACCCATCCACATAAAGTGATGAGCCCCATATACACTAAATATATTTGACTACTATGACAGTACGTGGTTCATAAGCTTCAAATTCTTAAACTTAATTCTCAAATATTCATGAATTCAAAATCAGGATAGTAAAATTAAGAATAAAACATTCAAAAATCATGAAAATAATACATGATACGCTTCACAATTCAAATTAAACCTAAGCATGAAAACTAGGCATAGAATGGTGTCATGAATACTTAAAACATGCATACATGATAATAAAAATCTAAATCATGATCAAACATGTATGAGACTGAAAATAAATATGCTAAACTGAAAATAAAAGATGCATGAACATGGTAGAAACTCAAACTAGTAAAGTAGAAGTGTAGAAAATCTCATCCACCTTAGCAGCTTGTTTGAAGAAAATCTGGCAGAGGTTTCCTTCTTCTATGCACTTCAAGAGCCATCAACAACTTCAAGAATGTAAAGGAAATCTAAAATCTTAACTTCTCTCAGAAAATCACTCAAGAACACAAGAGAGAAAAAAGGGTTGCCTAGAAAAGGGCTAGAACAAGCAAAGAAGGAGTGTCAACTCTTTGCTTTGGGATGAAAAAGAAGTGAGCACAAGGAAGTTTATATAGATTTTCAAGGGGCTTGGAGGGACGTCTTGCATAGCTTGGGCAGCTCACAAGTTGAGCAACATTCCATACATAGGAGGACAACTTGCATAGAATAAGGCAAATGTGTTCATTAGGGTTTTCTAATTTCATTTGCACAAAATCCTTGTATCCTTCTTTGTTTCCTTTATGTGTGTGAACACAAATTAGATTTTGGAAAACTTCTAAATCATCTTGTACATCCATCTAGATACAATTTTATGCTTATGACATGTTTCCTAATTAATACATTTGCTTGGGTATCACACATACAATTCATGGAATCTTTTCCTTAGTGGCGTCATGGGAGCATACACCCTCAGGTTTATGGTTTCAGTTTGTTTCCATGGTTTGGGTGTATGAATCATCAAGAAAATCAAGTCAAGATGTTAGTAAGAAAGCTTCCAATCTTGGTTCCATTAGGGTTGGTGCACCACAAAGGGTATTTTGGCCTAATTGCACGTGAATCTCCTTGATTTGGCGGTTTAGTATGATCATGGAAACCTTCCATTTTTTTATTTTGATCTTTGATATGCACAAGATCACATCCCAAGGGTGGTGGCTAGGGTTTACATTTGTATACACACTATATTTTTAGAAGCTTCTCTTCGTCACATGTGTGCACACACACACACACATACATGTAAGGGCTAGTTATGAACTATGGGTCCACAAGATCATATGTTGTTGGTTACGCATTCATAGGTTCACATGAATTTAATAAAAATATATATCTCATTATCTACTAGGAATTAAGGGCTTTGATCTATATTTTTGTGTTCATGATAGACTAATACACATTTTCAAACCATTATTTGATTAGGGTGATTTTCATTTTATTTACTTTCCTAATTTAGACTCCCCTGAAGGGTATTAGGTAAATGAAATCCTAATTTTTGGTCAGATAACTTTTGCATATGTTATCTAGTTGATTAGTTCATGTCATCCCATGAAACTTTAGGTCATTCTGAGGTCCTAAATGTTACTAAATGAGGATTTTGGACTTGCTATGTTTGCTCCTGAAATGGACTCAATTTCATTTATCATCCAAATTTCATCCAATTGATATTGAATTTCTTATTTCATTAAGTACAGGATTTTCAGGGTATTACATGGTTCATGCACCCACACAAGGGATGTCCAAAATCATGGGTGGAGTGTATTAGAAGTGGTTAAGATGCCATGATCATACACACCCTAATCTATGTTTATGACATACCAAGGAAACAAGAGTAAGGAAAGCATGGAAAAATAGAAACTTCCATCCTCATACATGACCCCAAAAGGAGATGTGTTCCAAAATCAAGAGTTGCTCAATTCCTCTTGATCTTGCGCGCACCACCAAATCCAAGAATAGAACGCTTCCTTGCTTGACCTCAACGTTCAAGTGAAGAGTGAAATTGGAAAAATTCACTTGCTGATTATTGCACACCAACTTTAGAAACAATTCAAACCATGGGCCCTAATGCATTTATGCCTTGATGCACCACAAGGGAATTCCATGCCTTGACGCACAAGGGAGGAGATCAACTAGGAAAGTTACCTTGCTCACAAGTAGGGGTGGCAATTCGTGACACAACACAATAACCCAACACAAAGTTAACGGGTTTGGGTCAAATCGAAAAATGCGAAAATGACACATTTAACATGATTATAGATAAGTCAAGAGATAAATTATAAATAAGTTAATTTAAAATTAGTGTATTTATTAATTTATTGATAATATAATTTATTATTATTATTTTAAATATAATTTTTTAAAATTTTAATTTATTTTAATATTTTAATATTTTTATCAATATTTGTATAAAAAATTATTTTAAAATTTGATTATAAAAAGTTAAATAGGTCATATACTGGTACACGATTATGAACACGATTAAACACGGCCCATTTATGACACGACTTGTTTATGACATGACTTGTTTATGACACGATGACACAAATTGCCACCCCTACTCACAATATCACACTTATATTGATGCCCAAACCAAGTTAGAAAGTGCCCCAAGCTAAAATTGTGTTCACACATGAGAAGAAAACTTAAACTTGCTCAAAACATGTGTTCACACTAAGAAAAGAAAATCCTAATTGCTCACATACCCAAGCCGTGTGCACTATGGGGGATTGGAAAGATTCACGTACCAAAATGTTACACAAGAAAGATGGAAAGATTTTTTAGATGAGCACACTCAAAATCGTCCCCTATGCACACTAAAAATCTATATAAAGGCCTCTTATGTTCTCATTGTTTTCATCCCAAAGCAAGAGCTGATAAGATCCCTCTTGTTTTCTTTAGCCTCCCTCTTGGCACCTCTTTTCAATTCTTGAGTGTCCTTGAGTGTTCTTGAGTGCGAACAACTTAGTTATTGAGGGTTTGAACGTGTTGAAGTGTTAAGTGCTGCCAAATTTCTAAATTTTGATCAACTGAAGTGAAAGTGATTTCTACAACTTCTACTTTGTTGTTTTAAATTAATTAGATGTTCATGCCTGTGTTAGATTTAGTTTTTCATGCATATTTTAATTTGAGTTTAGCATACGTGCCATGTTCAACCATGCCATGCTTAGGTTTATTTTGAAGAATGATGCATGTTATGTAACGTTCATATCTTCGATGTTGATATGATAATCATAATGAGTTTATGTAATTTAATTAACGATTCATGTATGTTTGATTAAAGAAAGATAAATAATGATGAGAACCACGTACTGTTACAACAATCTATAGGGATTACTATGGGTATTCTTTACATATGATTAGTTCGTATGGGTAATGTCTCAAAATACTTGAAATATGACTAGGCCCTAAGTTCAATGCAGTTTGGCTTAAAGAGATGCCTCTTCACTCAAGGGAGGTATTTTGAGAAGAATATCAAGGTTGACCCCTTTCAGTCTAACTTGCAACTGAAATTAATAAATGGTTTGAATCACTAAATGTGTGTAAGTGTTTGAATTGGATGTTTTATTGATTGGAAATAATGATTTAGTTATTTTAAAATGATCCATTGGACTTTATGCTGACCCTTCTTAATTTACCTTTCAGTGAATTGATCGCATTGAAGAAGCATGACTAGGATATTTTATTTAGAAAGTTTCTATTTTAATGTAAGGGTATGTTGCCCAAATTTTGAATATTCCGCTATAGTTTGAATGTGAGTTATGTACTCTTTCCTTTTTATGATATAAATTAAGAATGTTAAAGATTTCTTTTATCTTTAATTGTTTGGTCTTGTTGAATTAATTATTAAAATTGAAGTGAGTCAAGTACTTTGAATATTTAACCAAACTTGAGATAAAAGAATTAAAAAGTCAAGTGTGAGTCACTTGTAAAGTATCATTAGCCCAGACTCGTCTTGTGGTTAAGTCCATGTAAGAGCTCGAGGATTCGGGTTATTACATCATGTGTCCCATTTGCACTTCCAATCCGAAAACTTTGTTATCATTCTTGTCTACTCTTCCTATTAGTTCTTTGAAGAAGTGAGCTTGCATATTCATCATCTCATCCATTTTATCTTCCAAGGCAACTTCTTATCATGTAGACTTGATTGAGGTACAAAACTAGGCGATGTTTGCTGTATGTTTTTGTTGTTGGCATATGAAAAGTTTTCATGATTGCGAAAGCCTGAATGATAGTACATAGGAACAAAGTTGTTATCCTTGAAAGTTGCCAAAATAATTTATTGCATTCAGCTGTTCTGTTGATGTTTTACCCTTGAAGGAAGAGTTACGAGGTTCTGCTATCGCTAGAATTGATTGATTTTGAGGTGCTTGCAATTGTCCACCTCCTATCTTTTCATCCCATAGGTTCATCTTGTGAGTCATGGCTACTAATTGAGCTTGTAAAGCAGTGATCTCATCTATGTCATGAACATTAATCTGTTTTACTATCCCTCTCTTTATTCCATGGTCGTATGCATGTGCTGCCATGTTTTCAATAAGTTGCATGGCCTCAGTAGTAGATTTTTTCCATCAAAGAACCTCTAGCTTCTGAATCAGCCAAGGTTCGAGTAGGTGTTGTCAAACCACTATAGAACATTTGAATTTGAAGCCAAGGAAGATAGCCATGCTGAGGACATCTTCTCAATAAGTGTTTAAATCTCTCCCAAACTTCATAGAGATATTCAAAATCTAATCGCTTGAATGAGCTAATTTCACCCCGAAGTTGATGAAATTTTGCTGGAGTGAAATATTTTTGTAGAAACTTCTATCCCATTTCTTTCCAAGTAGTTATGCTACTAGGCAAGAGAGTTTGTAACCATGAACTTGTTTTATCCCTTAGAGGGAAAGGACAAAGCCTCAACCTCAATTGATCTTCTGTTACGCCATTCATCTTTACTATATCACAAATCTCCATGAATGAGTTTAAGTATGCCATAGTATCTTCAATGGCCAAATGGCCAAACCACCAAATTGTTGTTGCCGCAACATGATAATTAAAGATGGCTTTAGTTCAAAGTTGTTGGCTTTATTAGGTATTCTAGCTATGCCAGAATAGTTATTATTCAACACTGGTTTGAAGAAATCCTGGAGTGGTAATTCACCCCATTGCCAATAGCTAATATGCTACTTTTAGCCATATTGAATGTGCATTCCTTGATCTCTAATTGAATTTACCTATAATTGTTTTTGCAAATTCAGGATCACTCAACTCTATTGAATCTATGTTCATCAACAGTTGAAATACCACAAGCAAAACAACCCAAGATCAAGTGTATCCAACAAATCAAAAACTAAAAAATAATAAAACTAAAAGGACAAATGCCTTGATTAACATTTAACCAAGTTTAGCTGGTTTTAGGATTATTGGTTTTAAGATTATTGCTTGTCGTTCCCCCGACAATGGCACCAAAAACTTATTGGTGTGCACTGCAAGTATATAGTCTTGCAAGTAGTAAATATCGGTTGAGAGTCGGATGTCATCCTCTAAAAACATATTAAGAATAATAATCTTAAAGCCTAATTTACTCTTAGTATCAATTTTATCGTGGCTACGAATTACAAGTGTTTGTTGAACACAAAAATGAAGTTCTAATCAAAGTAAAGCTAGTTTGAAAACTATAATGATCAAGCTTTTAGGATTGTAGTATCTCATGTGATCCCCCTTAATTCTAGCCTTAACTAATCTATATTATGTTCTTGTAAATTATAGTACTTGCCATTGAAACTACCTTCATGGTTATCTTAACATGTAACACCCCAGGCCTACTACATACTGATATTATCCCAAATTTAGCCACATCCAACGCATGGGATTTTGTTCTTGGCGGGATTCGAACCTGAGTCTCCCAAAAGCACTTGGTACAATGAGACACCTGCAAATATACATTTAGCCTAAAAATTTCCCTGGAGTCAGATCAATGTGGAATATTACAATCCACCTCCCTTGGGAGCAATTTCATCCTCGAGATTCACACCTCCAGTACACATAGATCAGCTCTAATACCATTTGTAACAACCTGAGCCCACTACGTATCGATATTGTCCCCACCTTAGCCACCATTGATTGGGTGTAGGGTTTTGTTCTTGGCAAGACTCAGTAAGGCTCACAATTGCTCATTTAGCCTAAGCATCGCTTTAGTGTCAGATCGATGTTAGATATTATAATCCATCCCCCTTGGAGCAGTCTTGTCCTCAAGACTCACACCTCCGCCACATACAAAGCGACTCTGATACCACCTTCGTAATACTCCGACCCTCAAGACTTTCAATTGGACGTAACCACAATGCGGGTTGGGTTCATATTACATGTACAAGTACACAACTTGTCTTTCTATTTCAATCATCCCAAGCCTTATGTGACGATCCATAATTTGATACACAAAAATTTATGGGTTCGATGCATGTATTTTTCTGAAAATTTAATGAAATACATGAATTTTCTCAATTTTTTCTAATTTTAAATTATTTATTGAAAAAATTAGAATAATTTAAAAAGGATTATTTTGAGGAGAGAATACATGAAATTATAAAGAAAATATAATTTTTGGAGAAATATGATTTTTCAGAATAACTATTTAATATTTAGAATAATTATTAAATTTTTGGTGTAATTAATAGAATTTTTAGGAGAAAAATACAAATTTTGGTTGAATATTCAATTTTTGGAAAACATTAATGTGTGAATATTGAAAATTTGTGTAAAATTGAAGATTTTGAAGAGATTGATGAATCAAGTAATGATAAAACTAATAATGGAGAAAAATCTGAAAATTTCGGATATGTAAATGTATATATATACATAAAAGGGAAAAAAAATTGAAAGCAAAAACAAAAACAAAAAAAGGGGCGAATTTGGTCACACGAGCTCACGGGCTCTAGCACGGGCCTTGGGCCCATGCCAGAATCATTCAGCCCGTGCAAAATTGAGTTGGGGCGTGGGCCAGCCCACGTGCCCCAATTCCTTCCCTTCCCTAATTATGCCCAAAATTTTAGCGATTTTCTGTGATTTTTCAACATTTTTCACTAGAAAATCATGTTTGTCCATTGTTTTTGAACCGCAAGTTTTGCCCATCCTTTCAACCTCTTGAGCAAGCCAATACATGGTGCCAACAAGTCACCTTACATGGCAGCTCATGGGCCACGTGGCACTCCCATTTGCCATGCAAGACCACCTCAACATGCAATAAAACCCCCATCTTGAGTAGAACTTCTATTTTTCTGTTTATTCAACCTACTTTCCATAGCTCATTTCTCCCTCAATTGATATTTATTTTCAGTGATCTAGGGCTCTTTGGAAAGCCCTTAATACCCTCTACAACATTGCATAGGTCATTGGTCCAAACTCCAATTCGTTTGAGATGAAAACAACCAAGAAAGGGGGTTATCTGACATTGTTAGGAACCCAAAAAATAAAAAAAAGTTGTGTTGGTCTGATTTTTAATAGAGTAGTTCCCAGCCCATCTCAGATCCGTTCTCGAGGTAAAACCACTCATTTCCTTTTTTATTATGTGTACTTCAATCTCCAAGTGATAGAAAATGGAAACTAAGATCATAACCATGTTTTGTAGAGTCTTGAAGTTGATTGGTTGCTCACTGTTTCAACAGTCCTCGCAGGAACCAGTTCTTAGAGGCAACTTTGAGACCATGTTGGAGAGGGTAGGGACATCCGTTTGGACTGAAATTTGAGGCATTTTAAACCTCACACCAGATGGTATAAGAAGGTATAAACCCCAACCTTTAAGCTTCTATATGCACGGTTTTATGTCCATGTCAAGATGCCTAGTTACATATAGGTTTTTGATACTTAGAAAATTTTTCGAAGATCCTCATGCATGCTATGTTTTAGAAGTTGTATTTGAGAGTGATTATGACTAAAATTGTTTGTTTTATGGATGGAACTTAATTAATTAGAGTTCTAGGATCTAAACCCTTACAAAAATAGTAAGGAATAGCATCGAATTAAGCTGAAATAGGAATAGATAAGTATATGAAAAACCATGGGAAATTTGAAGTTTTGAATAATTTGTTACATGACAGAAAAGTAGGAGACCAGTTGATTGACCAAACATAGGTATTTTGAGGTGAAATTTGGTCAAGAGGTCATTGGACTTGTCTAGATTGTGTGCATCAAATTTCACCCCAATCTAAATTGGGCAAGGGGGTCAATTGATGCACTATTTGACTGTTTGTCACATGAGATATGAGATTTCATAGTCCCTATTAATACAATTAGAAACCATAGCAAATGGTGTCCAAAAATCAGAATCTAAAATTTAAGTGAAGGTTTGAGTAGTATAGATGAAATATGGAAAGATTTGTGCAAATCTGACATACAAAGTGATTGCAAAAAAATCGACAAATTCACTGTGCAAAGAGAACAAATGATTGAATTTGGGCTAAGTATCGAAATTTAGGGATTTTTGCTTAATTGACCCAATTTTGACATAACTTGACCCAGTTGGACCCAAATTGACTAAGGATAACCAAAATTGATCATGTTGACTAATTTTGACCAAGTTTGATTGATTGACCAAGTTTGACTGATTGACTGTATTTGGACTGAATCAAATTTGGGTTGGTCAAGACTGATCAGGGATAATCGAGTAAGGAATTAAGCCACATTCCAAAAAGAACTGAAATTTAGCTTAAATAATGCATTCGAGTGAGCACTATAGGACTGGGCCAGTTGTCTATGGGCCATTGGTACGCGGGACTCGAGGTGAGTAGTTTGATTCAGGTGTTTTCTATGACTTGCATTCCTTACATGAAACTTGTGTGAAATGACATAGTCTAAATGGTTTTATGAGATTGAGATATATCAGAACGAATTTGAAAAGTGTAGGTGTACACAAGTAATGAGACTATAGGCTCGAGGGCTGAGCGTCGGGGTTAGAATACATGACATGATTGGGATTAGACTCGAGGGTCAACCGTCGGGGTTAGGGCATATTATCAGTGTGCCTAGCCTTAGAACCCGCTCGAGTCACGATACTTGAGGGCCGAGCATCAGGGTTAGGGTATTTAATGAGTATGCCTAGCTTACGACCTGCTTGAGTAGCCACTACGCCTGACTTAGGACCCACTCGAGCGATAACCATAGGTTGGGTTTGCTGATTTACCCTTAGCCTAGATACAATTTTTACTAGCATGTATTTGAGATGTTTTCTGAAACTGTTGTACTGTTTATAACAGCTTTTATACTAGGTCATGCATTCAAATATTATATCATTTTTACTGCTCATGTATACATGAACGATTTTGAAATGTTGGTTATGGTTGACATGCTGGTCTTACTACTCACTAAGCCACGTTGATTTTAGGCTCACTACTCTACTAATATTTCAGATTCTTCGGTGGCTGATAAAAGGAAAGGCGTGGTGATCACCTAGCTCCCTAACAATTCATGTCCCGTTTGTTGGTCCTTTTGTTAGAAGTCGGTCATCCTTTTGTGTATATGTGTGTGTGTGTGGTCAATTGTGTATTTTGGACAAAGCAAACATGCAATATAATGATTGCTCTTTGTATGTTTGTTTGCTTTTACTATGAGTCTTTTAATCATTCTGATATCATTTGTTGTATGAGATTGGAGAGGCTTAACAGTGGTTAAGCGAACTTGACATGGTGAGTGAGTTCGTCGGGCCATTGTGTCGGTCGGGCCGCCCTTTGGCCTAGGGAAGGGGGTCTTGACACCTTATTTATTTAACATAGACTAAGGCAATTACACAAGAGATAAAAGAAAACTTTCTAATTCTTTATTCAATTTAATAAAAGAAAGTATATAACTCCAATTTAAAACAAAAAGAAACTACCACAATTGAAATAATTCAAAACTTGGGCAATATGCCCTTACATTGAAAATAAAATAGAAACTTTTTAAAACGAAGCATCTAATATCAGCATATTTCATCATGTGTTCAATTTCTTGAAAAGATAAGAAAGGAAGGATGAACACATAGCCCAGTGGGTTATTCTTAAAAACAACTAAGTCACTAATTAAAATTAATAACAAATTCAATTTGAAACACTTCCATATAGTAAGCGATTCAAACAATTTCTTGTGTGTGGTTGTATGTTAGACTGAAAGGGGGTCCAACCCCTTGGTATTCTTATCAAAATACCTAACATTTGGGTGAAAACACAATTCATCTTGTCACATTCCATCTCATTTTCATATTCTAATTATTTTGGGTTATACTCATCTACACACAAATAATTAAATTTCCAAGTTCTTACATTTAACTCTTACATTCATGAATCATACAAAAGAGAAATAAAATTCAGCATATAAATATTTAAAAGCATGGAAACATTACATAGCAAGTGCCAAACTTTTAAAGCAAACCTAAGCATGGAACGAGGCATGACATGTTCTCATGAATGCTTAAACATGCATACATGCTAAAACTGAATTTTAAATCATGAATAATGAAACTGAAATCTAAAGTATGCATGATAAATTGATATTAAAACATGTATGAACATGCTACTAATCCAAACTAGTAAAATAGGAGTTCAAGAAATTTCATCCACCTTAGTTGCTAGTTTGTTAAAAATTTAGCAGAGGTTCCCTTCTCCCAAATGTCTAGCACTCCAAGCACACTCAAAATATAACACCCCAACCCCCAAGACTTTCGATTAGACTTAACCACAAGGAGAGTTAGGCTGATGTTACTTTACAAGTACACAACTTGACATTCTAGTTCTTTTATCCCAAGCCTTATTCATTTAAGCAACACACACTAAGGCAAATTGCACAAAAGTAAAAGAAAACATTGCAAATCTTTATTAAATTAATAAAATAAGGGACAGGTATATAACTTGAACTGAAAATTTATTTCAGTCGAAGTCTTATACTCTAAATATTCAAAATTTGGACTATAAGTCCTTACATCAAAATAAATGTAGAAACTTTCTAAAAACTAGCTTTCTAAGTCTTTAGTATACATCATCATGTGTTTAATTTCCTAAAAAAATAAGAGAGGAAGGGTGAGCGCATAATCCAATGGATCTTTTTCAAATAACCAAATTACTAATTTAGATTAACAACACATTTAAATTCAAGCACTTGTGAATCATTAGGCATTTCAAATAATACTTTGTTTACGGTTCTAAATTTGACTAAAAGGGTTTCAAAGCCTTTGATGTTCTTTATCAAAATACCTCCCTTGAGTGAAAAGACATTCCTTATGCCAAGTTTCATTGAATTTAGGGCCTAACCCATATTCCAAGTATTTTGAAACATCACTCATGCGAACTAATCACAATTAAAGAACACCCACAGTAACCCTTATGTTCATTGTGACAGTGTGTGGTTCTTAATCTTATGAACCACATACTTAATTTCATACTCATGAAATATAAATAAATTATACTCATGAAAGATAAATAAAATAATTTTAGCATGTTTAACATATAACGATTCATAACATGAAAACAAACACATAGTATGCATCATACTTTAAAATAAATCTAAACATGCATAATCTAAGCATGACATGGTTTCATAATCAATTAATATAACATACATATAAATATGAAATTTAAATCACATTCTTCAAACCTAAATATGCACTGTAAACTGAAATCAAGCATACATGAACATAGTATTAAACAAAATAAGTAAAATAAAGGTTTGAGAAGTCACTTCCACCTTAGTTCGCAAAACAGTTGTAACCCTCTGAAACCTGGTAGAACTCTGTTACTTTAAGACTTTCAAACACTCAAGAACAGTTCAAGATTACTCAAGAACTGAAGGGATTGCAAAGAAGAGGGCTAAAAAATCAAGAAGGACTAGTATGTTCTTGCTTTAGGACAAGAAAGAATGAGAGCATTAGGGGGTTTGTGTAGGGTTTTAATGAGCACTAGAGGATAATTTGGGCATGCTCACACTAGGGAATCTTTCCATTTCTCTATGGAAACATTTTAGAATTCATAGATTGAGTGTGCACACGGTTTGGAATGTGGACTGATTTGGTTTTCAATTTCTAGTGTGAACACAAGAATGAGCTTTATTTAATTTCCTATTTATGTGTGAAAATAAAGAGGATTTATAATATTTACTAATCTTTTTTTGGACATTAATCTAGGTGTGATATTGCGAGCAAGGCAATTTGTCAATATGTTTTGGTAATTGATTCCTTTTCTTGTGCACACCAAATCAACAAGATTTGACAACCTTCTATTTTGAGTTAGAAACTTCTAATCTTGTTCCTTGGGTGTTTAAAAACATTTTTTAGCAACTTCTATTCTTGAATTAGAAACTTCTAATCTTGTTCCTTGGGTATTTAGAAACATTTTTCAGTAACTTTTATTCTTGAATTAAAAGCTTCTAATCTTGTTCTTAAGGTGTTGAAATACATTTTTGGTCCACATGAATTTAAAATAAATTCATATATCTCACTTGGCCAAGATTTTGGGCCCTTAGCACACACTTTTGGGTTCACATAAATTTAATAAATGTTCATAACTTTCAATTGACTAATTTATTTTTTCTATTTTCTTTCCTAATTTAGATTCTCTTATGACATACCAAGTAAATGAACTCTTAATTGAGCAAATGAAATGAATTTTGGATGCTTAAACCATTTGAGGTTTTCACTAAATTTCATTTCATTTAGTATAAAATTTTAGGGTATTACACAAAAACACTGAATAAAATAAACTTCTCACTTTAAAACACTCAAGAACACAATAGAAGTGAAAAGGGGTTGCCAAGAAAAGGGCTAAAGAAAGTCAAGAGGGATGTGTCAAATTTTGCTTTGGGATGAGAAGAATGAGAGCACTAGGGGGGTTTAAAATGATTAATTGATCACTTTGTCAACTGATTATTGTGTCAGTTGGGCCACCCGTAAGTGGTTTGAGAAGGGGTCCTGACATTAATAATCATATTTATATGAAAATTCTTGAGAAGTTTAAAATGTCTGAAGCAATTGAAAATCTTGAAAGTACTATTCCATTAAATTGTGCAAATCCCTATATGGACTGAAGTAATCGGGGCATAGGTGGTATAACCATCTAATTGAACATTTACTGAAAGAATGATATAAAAAAATATCCAATTTGCCCTATATCATCATAAGGAAATCTAAATCTAAATTTGTGAATAGTTGTATATGTTGATGATTTCAATGTCATTGAAACTTTAGAAGATGTCTCAAAGAAAACAGATTACTTAAAGAAAGACTTTGAAAAGGCAAGGTTTTGCTTTGTTTTGCAAATTGAACATCTAAAAGATAGAATTTTCATTCATCAATCAAGATATACCAAAGATATTTTGAAAAGATTTTACATGGATAAAGTACACCCCTTAAGTACCTAATATTCATGTAATCTCGTGATAAAAAATAAAGATCTCTTTTGACTAAGAGAGGATAATGAAGATATTCTTGGTCCTAAAGTATCACATCTTAGTGCAATAGGTGAACATATATACCTTGATAATAAATACATGACCTGATATGCCATTTTCAATAATTCTATAAGCAAGATATAGTTTTTCTCCCACTCAAAGGCACTGTAATGGTATTAAACACATTCTTTTATGCCTTCAAGGCACAATTGACAGGGGTTTATTCGAAATTAGAACTAATTGGTTGTGGTGATGCTAGATTTTTGTTTGATCCTTATAAATCACATTCTCAATGTAACAACTTGGCCCTCGAACTTGTCACAATCTTCGTAGGTGACATACATGTCTTGCAACTTAAGACAGAATCAGATTCGTTATGCGGTCACTCCCACTTTCACCATCTGGGAAGCAAGATATTACTATTTTTCATGTAAAGGAGGGGTTCGAACCCTGCCCAACAATGGGGTAGGTCGATGCCGCACCACTGCACTGGCAGTGGATTGGCAACATATTAGTTCATCTCATGAATAATAAAACATAGGGATAATAACCTAAATGATATGAGTCAACTTAACCTCGACAATAAATGATACTGACCCCATGGCAATGGTTCATATGGATAATAAATGTTTGGGCCAACGACCGACTCCAACTATAAATGAACAAAAGAAGTAAAGCGGGACCCATGTCCTACACTAGTAAACAAAGTGAGATTTCTCATTTCGTACACAACATCATCAGTTAGGCATATCATTACTACAAAAAATTCTCCTCTTCACTAGTCAATTCAAGTGCCTTTAGTGATTAGCTAAAAAGGAATTAGTTGTAATACCCTGAAATTTTGTATTAAATAAAATGAAGTGAACATCCCAAAGGGTTTAGCCATCCAATATATTTTTTTATTTGCCCAATTAAGAGTTCATTTACTTGGTATGCATCATGGGAATCTAAATTAAGAAAGAAAATGGGAAAAAACTTAGCCAATTGAAAGTTATAAATTTTTATTAAATTTATATGAACCCAAAAGTGTGTGGGCCTAGAAAAATATGAATTTATCTTAAATTCATGTGGACCCAAAAATGTGTAATCACCCCTAAGCATGTGCAATTCACAAGGATGATGATGCCATGATCATGTACAACCATATCCCACTCACATATATGAGACGTCCCACATTGTTTAGAAACCCTAAAAGAATGATCTCGTGCACACACAACAAATGATCATGTGCACCCAAGTTATATGCACACAAAATGTCCCATGCTCACAAACCCTAAACCTTGCCATGATTTCTTGTATTCATTGAGTAGAATAGAAGGTCTTTAAGAGAGGAACTTGCCAAAACGCCCCAAGCCAAGAAAAAACAAAATCAGAAATGGAAAGTTCCTATAATCACACCAAATCACCAAAATCAAGAAGATTCACATGCAAATGGGTTAGAATATCCCTTTGTTGTGCGCCAACTCTAATACAACCAAGATTAGAAGCTTCTTTTCTCACATCTTGATTTGATTTGTTTGCTGATTCATGCACCACAACCGTGAAAACAAATCAAAACCATAGATCCTAGGGTGTACACACACCTTGACACCAAAAGAGAAGTCTTTCCATTTGATGCATGTGTGGTGCCCAAGCAAAGAAATTGATTAGGAAAATTGCTATGAGCATGAAATCAAATTGATATGGGACGTCCTAAGTGACTTGGGAATTATTCTAAACTTGATTTGAGATCACACACAAATGAGAAAGCAAATAAAAATCAAATTGGTGCTCACACTTGGAATAAGAAACCTTAAACTCCAACTTGCCCAAATTGTGCACAACTTGGATTATGGGAAAGATGCACATGCCAAACCTTCCCCTTATGAGTCTAGAAAGAATCTTTGGTATGTGTGTGTTGTCCAAACCATCCCCCCTGCCCATGAAACTCTTTATAAACCCCTCTAATGCACTCATTCTGCTTTGTTCCAAAGCAAGAGCATATTAGTTCCTCTTGACTTTCCTCTAGCTTTCTTCTTATCAACCTCCTTAGTTCTTGAGTGATCTTGAACTGTTCTTGAGTGTTTTGGTGTTTAATTGAGTGTTCTTGAGTTTTCTTTGAGTGCTAAACTTGTTGAAGAAAGCTGCCAAAATTTCAGTAATCTTCAAGTTAAGGTGGAAGTAACTTATCAAACCTCTATTTTATTTGTTTAGTTTAATACCATGTTCATGTGTGCTTGATTTCAGTTTAGTCTGCTTATTTAGGTTTGAAGAACGTGATTTAAATTTCAGATTTGCATGTATGTTATGTTTGTTGATCATAAAACCATGTCATACTTAGATTATGCATGTTTAAATTTATTTTAAAGTATGATGCATATTATGTGTTTGTTTCATGCTTTAAATGTTTATGTGTTAAACATGCTAAAATTATTTTACTTATGATTCATGAGTATGAGATTTAATTAAAGATGTTGAGATTAAGAACCACGTACTGTCACAATGAACATAAAGGTCATTGTGGGTATTTTTTACATGTGATTAGTTCACATGGGTGATGTCCCAAAATACTTGGAATATGGGTTAGACCCTAAGTCTAATTAAACATGGCATAAGGACGCCTTTTCACTCAAAGGAGGTATTTTGATAAAGAACATCAAGGGCTTTGAAACCCTTTCAATCAAATTTATGACTGTAAATGAAATATTGCTTGAAATGCCTAATGATTTACAATTGTTTGAATTTAAATGTGTTGTTAATTTAAATTAGTAATTTATTTATTTGAAAAGATCCACTAAACTATGTGTTCACCCTTCCTCTCTTATCTTTTCAGGAAATTAAACACATGATGATGCATGCTAAAAGACTTAGGATGCTAGTTTTTAGAAAGTTTCCATTTTATTCCCAATGTAAGAGCATGTTGCCCAAGTTTTGAATTATTTTTGCTGTAATAGTTTCTTTTTTATTTAAATTGGAGTTATGGACTCTCTTTTACTAAATTGAATAAAGAATCAGAAAGTTTTCTTTTATCTGTTGTGTAATTGCTTTGGTATATGTTACTTAAATAAATAAGGCTAGGGATAATTGAAATAGAAAGACAAGTTGTGTATTTGTAATTGTAACCAAACCTCGGCTTACCTTGTGGTTAAACCAAATTGAAAGTCTAGGGGCTGGGGTGTTACATTGGTGGGGTGAACTCAAGAGCCTAATAGATCATACACAATACATTTTTAATATTATTAAAGTTAAAAACACAAAACATGCAAGCACTTATCAGACATTAGGTGTTTCATACATTTCAGTTGTCATAGTTATCGTTAAGACCAAAAGGAACTTCCTCGATATCCCCCATTAGGTTTTGAATATCAAAAATAACGCCCAAAGGCTAGTTACCTCTTCGGAACCCTATCTCAGGAGTGAAGTCTTAACTCGACTATCAATCCCATCTCACTACTGCCACATTAGCATCAAGACCTGCCTTGGGTTGGGAACACCCACAATGACACCAAATTTCTACCATAGTATCCATGTAACCACACTAGTACATGGTTAGATCTCTTATTCAATCTTTATTTAGTGACCACAAGCACACTCTACAACATCACATTTCAATATATAAACTCATAAAACATATTGATAAACTGTAAGTTATGCATGTAATCACCCATTACATGTAATCCATCTTACGTTACATATAGGATTACATTACAGGAGTATTAAGCATTCATGATTCACCTAACATGTTATCAATCACACAATAGACAAGTAGTCATTCAAGCAATTGATAAATATACCCCTAGCATGCTGGTTCATATTCAATGAAGGTAAACAAACATTTATGTTCCATATTTAAGACTAAAATAATACTCAAAAGTATGGTATTCATCTCCACCTATTTCTTTGTTTGATTCCTTGCAATCCTTGTTCGCTATCTCAAACTTTTCGAATCCTCAACCTTTAAGGATCATAAATCAGTATGTGTAGTACTTAAAATGTTTTAAATTCAATGTCTAGTGATTTCTAGTGCTCATGGCATGTAGTGTACATAATGGGTCGTAGTTGGGCAATTATCATGTATTTCTTCCCCTAAACACTGTAATGGAAGGAGGGAAACACCACCGTAGTTCGTTGCATGTGTTCACGACATTGCACAAGGTTTCATCATGTTACCACAGTAGACTACTGCGATAACCGGTGGACATCAATTGCACTACCACAATAGTGTGTCGCGGCAATCCATGGGTGCTTCATTCATTATTGTGGTAGGGTTTTGTGTTACCGAGGTTACCAGAGGCTTGTTTGGTGTATACAGTGCATTACCGCAATTAGTTATCGTGGTAACCGAGAAGAGTTACGAATGTGTAGTGTACTATTGCGATAGTCATGTGATCTCCAAAACCACTGCAATGTTTGTGTGTGTTCCTTTGTTTCGCATTTTCTCTTGAGCATGGGACTTCAGTACATTAAATTAGGGCTCAAAACTCAAATCATATTGGGAAGCATAACTTTATACCTTGTTCCTACCCATTGATTCCCTTGTTCACTTTGAAAGAGTGCTTTGGACGTCTCTAGGGTTCTGCTATGTTGTAGAGAGTAAAACAATGTTTTAGAAACCATCATAGTTGATTTTATTCATAACAGAACATAGTATGAAACTTGTACAATCATCTGCGAATTGATTATTACTTGGTAACACTTTTTGACACAGATTTAGGGTTCCACAACGGAGCTACAACATTTTATCTGTGCAGTTCTTCTTGCTTTGGTTGGGTGACAATTATGAAGGGTTGGGATGGTTTGATTCAATGTAGAACACATATGGGAGCAAGAGAAATGTCATAAAAGGCGACTGTTTTCGGATCATGGGAGATCGAGTGCGACTACAGGGTTGAATGACGAGATTAGTGTTTTCTACACAATATATCACATATATATTCTTTGCATTACTGCAGTATCCCAATCCTCTACCGTGGTAACCAAAATCACACAAGTTTTCTAGGTTTCGCTTGCACTATGGCAGTAGTGAGTGGAATTGTTTACTATTGCGGTAGTGTACCACGATAGTCTGTGGTTGTTCCATTCTTTCATTTCATGCAACATTATGTGCATTGTTTTGACTTGCCTGTCCTTTTGTTCATTGATTATACGACTTAGGTACCATAATTTCCTGAATTTTCCAATGTTTGCTACACACGAAATATTTATATTGAATTTTATTTTAAATTGTTAAATTTTGTGTAAATCCTGAGGGTATCACACTCAAATAAGTTATTTATTCACATATGGTGAGACTGCCATTTCATAGAGGTCTAAAAAATAATCATTAATTGCAGCGTCTTCAAACCATGTTGATTTTATAACAATTCATGAGGCAAATAACCTACTTAATTAAGATTAATGACCTATTATATAAAAAAAATTGTGGATTATCGTTGAGTAAAAAAAAATTTGCACAATTTTACATGAAGACAACATAAACGTGACAAAACAGAATATCTCCCCAAAGTTTTTTTTTCACACATAAACTCTAAAAGAATGAACAAACTCATACCCACTTAATAAGATGGTGTTATAATCCTACAAATTTATTCACCAAGACACTACTTGCTATGATATTTGAGAAATTAATTTGTAAAATTGGGACGAGACAACTTAAAAGTCTCTAATGATGTTGTTATTGTAAGGAGATGATATTGTTATACTTTTTTTTCTTGTACAATGTTTTTTTTTTCAATTAGGTTTTTTTAGTTAGGGTTTTAACAGAGCAGTCTTAAATCATCAAATAAATTATATATTCTTTTTTCCTTCAGTCAAAATTTTTTCCACAAGGTTTTTTTCAACTAAGGTTTTAAAAAGACATATTTCATACAATAATAGACATTCAATGGAGAGTGTTTTGATGTGGATGTTTATCTTATAAACTTGATGATGTAATTAATTACTTAACAATGAAGAAATCAATCAAAGCCGTTGATCTTTCTTAATAACGAAAAAATTAATCTCGGCTATTGAAGATTACTTGGTGACTAAGAAAATATTTTTTATAAATGGGCTCTCACTATTCATTTCTATATGAAGAATATATTTTTAAAAGACTCTCTTTTCATCTTGTATATCTTTTTCTCTTCTCATTTTCTTTCAATTCTTTATTCGTATTTCTATAGTAAAGTTATTTCATTTTCATAACACTAGAGTATATGTTGACAAATTTATTCCTAAGCCTTTCTTAAGTTTACCAAAGAACCCTAAAAAAACTTAGGTACTAATGACACCCAATATTTTCTAATTTGTAACAAAATGCCTAAAATGTGGTAATAGAATTGCAATGCCAACTATTAAAAGAATTGCAAAACATTCAAAAGAACAAAAGCATAAAACTGGGTAATGTGAGGATTAAATCTCCAATGGCTTTGTTCTTTTTTATGCATAGATTTGGCTAAATTCAAATCAGTTAAAACCCTAAATTGAACAACACTAATGACTTAGCTAAATGGTTATAAACTTCAAGACTTGTACAAAATAGAAAATCATCAATGAAAGAGAAAACATATGGATGAAAAGAAAATTTCATTGTAATTAAAAGAAACACCTCAATTCAAAATAGAAATGCTATGTGATTGTTTACAATGGCAAAGATGAAGAGGAAAAACAAGAAGCAAAAGAACAAAACCCATTCTTTTTTTTCTTTTTGAGTTCTTCATGGTGTGGTTTTAAACTAATTTTACACAGCCCTTAAAATTAATCACCATTTAAATTAACATAAGGTCCTTAAATTTAATGATTTTTTTTCTCATATTTAAGGCTTGAAGTTAAAATGTTTGATTAAGAGGCATCGAGTCCTTCAACTCAATCTCAAGGAATATTTTCTTTCTGCAATTGGCAAAGGATCTTGATAGGGCAAAACATGCTATGTAATGAAAGTGCTATTATTGTGAAGTACGCATCTCAAACACATTTTGAGGGGCATGCCAAAGCCAAAGGCAGCTAGCTATAAAAGTCATTAACTAGACTTGGAATTTAGGTAAAAATCCATCGTCTGCTTCGACTCTCTGCAACTCCTGAATTAGTGAAGTATACTGTTTTTAGAGCTTACCAAATTCCATCAGAAGGAGAACGGTAGGAAGAGGATGCAAAGGAAGAAAGTGCTGGTGGTGGGAGGAAGTGGCTACCTAGGCCAACACCTCTTGCAAGAACTCGCCTCCCTCCGCCCAAATCCTTACCATCTTGCATTCACCACCCATCACTCAAATCCTCCGAACCCATTGCTTCAATCTTTTTCTTCGTCGCTCTCATTTTATCTTGATCTTCAAACCGGCCATGGCCTTTCTTCGATCTTCCAATCTTTCGGTCAGGTCAGGTCACTGCCCTCAACAATCCCACCCGCGTATTATTATTATTATGTTTTAAAATTTCTGGATCTTCTGGTTTTTTTAATTTAAATTTTTTCCTTCTTATTTATTTATTTATTTTATATTTTTAGTTTCTTCAATCAAAGAAACGAAAATTTTATGCTGGGTTTATTTTAATTTAATTTATTTATTTGTTTTCTAGCCTCATGTAATTGTCAATTGTGCTGCTCTGTCCGTTCCCCGTGTCTGCGAAATGGACCCAACGGCTGCAATGGCTACCAATGTACCTTCTTCTCTTGTGAATTGGATGTCAAGCTTTACTGAAACAGCTTTTCTCATACATCTATCCACCGATCAAGGTTAGACCTTTCGTCTCAGAATCTTTTCTAGTGCTTCATATGAAGCTATCCTTAATTTTGTAAAGACTGAAATTTGCATTTTGATTTCTTTTAATTTTGACACAATTTCTTCAAATCAGTCAATAATCAATAGCCTTTTTGTTTTGGATTCTTGCATGCTTATTTGATAAAATGCTAAGCAATTGAATTCTACCCAATGATGGCTGATAATGGCAACAGTGATTCTGAGATCCATTGTGTTAAAGAAACTGAGTTATTCACTTTTAGTTCATACTGATTCATTTTAGACATTACGAATGCCTTTGATTTCATTACATGTGCAATGACAGCAAATGGCCAATCTGTGATTCGTGATCCTATTGTAAGAATTCTAAGATATTAATAACTAATAATTACGATATGCTTTTTTTTTTTTTTCCTTTTTATTGCTATGATACTAATTCAAATTGTATAATGGGGTTCTTCTTTTGCGAATATTTGGCTTATGAGGCTTTTTGAACTTGGTTTGCATATAAGGGCCCAATTAGGTTGAATGCTGTGAGTTCATGATCTAATTATGGTTTTTTTGTGTTTCAGATAACAGATCAGTTTATTGCCGAGATTGGCATAAGAAAATTGGCTCAAGACCTTAGTAACAAGGAGAGATAATGAAGAAAGATATAACTGTTTGAAATATAGACTCCAACTAAGCGCTTGATAGAGTAGGGTGTAGGAAACTGGTTCATATGGCCAAGCTCCAATGAATTGGGAAAAATCTAATTGAGTTGATTGTAAAGGGATATCAATTTTTAATGGAAGGGATGTCTTCTTTTAATATAAATTTAAAGAGTGGAGCGAGTGGAATTATGTAGTCAACATCTTGTAACTGAAATAAAGGCTTTTTGAGTTGTGTTTAGTTGGTTGGAAAGTGCTTTAGTCTTCAATTTGTATCTGAGAGGGATCATTTCTTGTGCATGGTTCATTTACTACTTCAGTATCTTTTTTGTTCAGATATTGATTTAGTTTCTCTCCTGCTACAGTCTATGAAGGAGTGAAATCCTTCTACAAGGAAGATGATGAAACAGCTCCTGTGAACATGTATGGAAAATCAAAAGTAGCAGCAGAGCAATTTATTTCTGCAAACTGCTCAAATTTTGCAATTTTAAGAAGCAGTATCATCTATGGACCGCAAACAGTTTCACCAGTCTCCAAATCTCTTCCCATTCAGGTATGTGTGGATATAGACATGCATCCTTCTCTCTCTCTCTCTCTCTCTCTCTCTCTCTCTCTCTCTCTCTCTCTCTCTCTCTCTCTCTCTCTCTCTCTCTCTCTCTCTCTCTCTCTCTCTCTTTTATGGAGAAGAAGGCCCTTATTAATTTGTTTACTAACAACGGTGCTTCTTCAAGTGATCAAAGCCTCAAAAATTAAAATATTCTAGAAACAAAGATTGCATGTAAGTAATCAAATTTATTTCTGCATAAAAAATATGGATATGATGCAGCTCTTATTCAAGGATTAATGTTTAACATGTTAAAACAATGATTTGGGAGTCAAATATAGTCTACTTAAGCATGTTGAGGGGAATGCATATATAATTTTTGCAAGAAGTCTATGTTATTTTTTAACGTTTTGTATATGATTGGGGAACATTAATTTCATACTATAAGTTGCACCACTAGAAATATAGTAAGAGCTGAAAGCGAATTCATATAGTTGACCTCATATGGTTGGAGACGGGCTTTATTGACCCACTATAAGCTACACAACTCGAAATATAGTAGGAGCTGAAAGAAAATTCATATAGTTGACCTCATATGGTTGGAGAAGGGCTTTATTGACCCACGATTAGTTGGTTTGAGTGCTACAAAACTTGTTCCCCTTAAGTAAGTTGTTGTATTCATAAGTAGCTTGCGTACATTTTGTAAGGGTGAGCTTGGCTCCTTATAAGGTTCTTTTCTGAGTTAACTACAAATTTCTTGGCAAAGCCTATATACCAAGAGCACCAACATTTAAAAAAAAAAAAAAAAAAAAAAAATCAAGTTAGAGCTGACATGAAAAACAAGGACTTTATTGAGTTGAGCAGAACACCGTCCTTGTAAATCGTGTACATATGCTAAAAAGTTGTTGCAAGGATTTCTTGTAAAATTAGTTCACATATTAAAATTCAATCGACAAACTATAATTTACTAGTGGCATATAAATTTTAATCTATAACTGTTACCCTCTCATAGCTTTCTCTTCAATGGTTATTGATTGATGTCACATTAGTTTTTCATTTGACAAATTGTTGGGATTACAAAGTTACAAAACATTGAAAAATGTCTATAATAGCAGCAAAACCTTGACTTCATTATATTATGAGCAATTTCTTTTTTAATTTTTTGGCCTCATAAATTCTGAGAAAATCATCTATGCTTTTCTACTATAGTGGATTGATAGTGTCCTCACTAAGGGAGATGAAGTAGAGTTTTTCTATGACGAGTTTCGCTGCCCAGTTTACGTGAAGGATGTCACTAAAATCATACTAACTTTGACCACAAAGTGGTTTTCAGGTATGAATATTGTGTGTAATGCTCCTAGTTAAAACTTCTTTAGTTATTATAATTTGGTATCTCAAGCTTTATTGCGATCTATTATAATTGAAAAATGTTAGAGGCAACTCATGGTGTCTACTGACTAGTTTGTGATGCTGCAAAAGGGAGGTCATGCATTGCTATTATTGATGCTTCCGCTCGTCTGTGATTTCCTTTCAACGGAACTTCTTATATTGATATTTTCTACTTTTTTTACATTTTAGAGGGTAAGCCTATGCAGTTGGTTCTGAATGTTGGTGGACCTGATAGGGTATCTCGTGTACAAATGGCCAAGGCAGTTGCAAGCATTAGAGGATACAACACGTCGTTAATCAAACCTGTCTCTGCATCATCGGTAATCTGTGTTAGAGGATACAACACATACATATTGTGGCCTGAATTTCTGCTCTTGCATGGATTGCATGGTTATTAATATTGCATATGAACTGTACTGAAATATATGAGATGGTCAAGCACAATTGTGTTCATAAATTGATGTTCTAGAAATTTATTACTCATGCCAAGTATCTTTCCAATTTTTCAGGTTAACCGTGGTGTCAAGTCTCCTGCAGATATATCCATGGATGTAAGTAGGTTGGTTCAAACACTTGATATTTCTCCTACACCTTTCAATGATGGTGTCAGGCTTACTCTGGCAAGTGAAGATACCTTATGATATTATGAAGAAACCCCTCTTGCAAATTGGCCAACATGTTGAGTTTGGTTGCTAAATGTTAAAGTTTAATTCTTGAAAAGTAATTTTCTATTTGTATACTCTGTATATTTCTAAGGGTCATTAAAGAGCCAAAAGCATTATTTTGCAAACTTTTAAAATGGCTCAAGTGTTTTTTGCCAAGAATGTTCTTTAAAGGTGTCATAAGTTTAGCATGGGACTCTCCTTCTCATATAGATCTTGACCATCCATACTTGAAGCAAATCCATTTCCAAAGCGCCCTTCTAATCCATTATGGATATGAAAGCAAAATAAATAAATAAACAAAAGAGAAGTGAATTGGTAGCAATCTTGTGCACGGGGTGTGTTAGATAACTCTATTTCTTAAATATTTAGTGTTTATGTATTAAAATTTTTTTGCATTAGAACTTATTAAACAATAACTTATATTTTATAAAATGTTTAATGATAATAACATAAAAATTTTTTATTTAAAAATAGTGTTTATTAAGCAAGCTTGACAAGCTTTTATTTATTTTTTCTTCTCATATAAGTATTTTAGGCTATTTGAATAAAAAAATATTGGTTTTATATGAAAAAAATTGTTTGTAAATTTAATCAAAGTACATAATAAATTTATGATATGAATGCAAATATTTAATTATATTATCTATATTATTAATTATTAAAGTCAACTTTTTAAACTTATTAAATTCAATATTCTCATTTAGAGATTATTAAATTTTAAAAAGTTTTAAATAGCTTAATAGTTTAGAAAGTTAAAGAACTAATTAGTTTATATTTCTTATCTAATAAATAAATATAATTTTTAATTACAAGATTAATAATTACAAACATGTTGATCTTTTCGATCATACAAATTAAAATCATTTAGTTAAAATTAGATTGAAATAATACTTAGGTTCAATTGATTGTTTAAAATAGCTTGACAAGGCTATTTTAGACATTTTTAAAAATTATATCCATTTTGAAAAGTTTCACAACCTCTTTTCGTCCCACTTCTTTCAAAAAAAAAAAAAAAGAATCTTATTTTTTTTATTAGGGGGTATTTCTTCTATTTCATAGAAAGCTTAAAAAAAGAAAAAAAAATTAAATTATCAAACATTCTAATTTTTAAAAACTCTTTTTTAATAAGACTTATTAAAGTAAAATATTGTAAAAAAAAAAAAAAAGTCATCGAACACTACCTTAGAGATAACCATCATATTATTTCAATCACTTCAATTTCATCTCTAATACGCTTGGATAATTGTAATCACTTCCCATAACTATCTCACTACTTACAAAGAATATTATAATTTTCTATAAATAGAGAAGGCTAATGGAGTTCAAATCATCACAAGAATTATCAAAAAGATGTAGAAAAAATATAAAAGTAGGAGAAAAATTTGCACGGAGATTTATAATATTGAGAAATCAATAAATTTTGTAAAACATTTGCTTATTAGAGGATTTTTTTTCTGTGGAGTTATAGATATTTTGTGACGACCCATGTTTTGATACACAAAAATATTCGGGTCCGACATATCTATTTTCTGAAATTTTTAATGGGAATATAAGGATTTACCTCAATTTTCTCAATTTTATATTATTTATTGAAGAAAAATAAGAAAAATGGGAAATAATGCAAATTTGAGGAGAAAATACGTGAAATTAGAAGGAAAATATGTTTTCTTGATGAAAAATTTTTTTGGAATTGATTGTTGAATTTTTATGAATTTTTTTGTGTAATTAATAGAATTTTTGGGAAGAAAATATAATTTTTGGTGAATTTTTCAATTTTAGGAGAAAATAATGAAATAAATGATAGAAATTGATGTACAATGAAAAGTTTAGATGTGAAATAAGGATCAAATAACTTTTGATGATTTTAGAAAAAAAATGTTGGATTTTGAGGTATATATGTATATATATACAAAAGGGGGGAATGTGAAAAAAAAGGTTAAATAAATAAATAAAATGTGTTGATAGGGGGCTTGGGCCTAGGCACTGGGCCTGGGCGGCCCAGGCCCCTAGCGGGCTTGGCGCATGGGCTGGCCCGAGTAGGTTGGCTGGCCCATGTGCACCCCAAACCCAAGCCCCCCAATAGGTTGTCTTTTTACCAAATTTCCAGCCAATTCTTATGATTTTCAGCCATGAAACCATGGGATTACATAGTTTTAAAGCTCATGGTATTGCCATCTCATCCCACCTCATGAAGTAGCCAATGGCTAGTGCCAATTAGGCACCATGCATGGAGACTTGAGAGCCACGTGGATGGCCACGTGTTACCCTAATTGCCATGCAAACACCCCATCCATGCAACATAACCACCATTGTAGCTGAAAATTCCAGATTTTCAAAAATTTTCTTCTATCTTCCAGAGCTTACAACTTCCTTGTTTGACCTCCGTTTTGGGTGTTATAAGGCTCTTTGGAAAGCTTATACTATCATCTACAAAGACCCACAAGTAGCTTGGCCAGTCCTGAAGCGATCTGAAGCAGAAAACACCAAGAAAGGGGGCTGCTCGAAGGTTTGAAACCCAGAAAACTGAGAAGAGAGTATCGATATGAACTTCGAGCTGCTTGTTCACCATCCATCCAAGGTCCGTTTTAGACTTGTCATAGCTTGTTGGAAAGGTTGAAATGTCTACTTTAACTTTTCTTTTGTACAAAATAACAAATAAACTGTTTGAATGTGTCAAAAACAGGGACAAAGTGGGCTGCTCACCAATTGTGTCAGCAGTTTTTCAGAAAAGTAGTGTTGGAGGCAAATTTGGACCATCGGTTGAAGTGGATAAGAGCATCGGATCAAGCCAAATTTTGGAGTGATTAAAGCTCACTTTGAGGG
>JAJIYU010000650.1:0-49825 GCA_030144865.1 Tinospora cordifolia
ATGTAAGGGCATGTTGTCCAAGTTTTAAGACTTCCGCTGTAATATTTTAAATTATGTACTCAATTTTATTTAATTAATTGAGTTTGTGAATTTCAGTTATTTCTTATACTATCGCCTTATTAAATTCTCTCTTTTAAGTTATGTACGATTAAATACGATCAAGGCATGAAATGACTGAAATAGAAAGTCAAGTGTGCGTCGCTTGTAATGTAACACCGGCCCGGCCCACCGTTTGGTTTAGTCCACTGTCAAGAAAAATGGTGGACGCGTCCAATGCTTAAAGATACGGGGGTTGGGGTGTTACAACATGTATTTACACATTTAGAGAATTTTAATATTGTTTATATTCAATTATTCTTGTGATTTAATGCCTGAGGAAGGTTCTTAATTGTTTATGCAGGTTTAGAATAATTGGACACAGAGACACACAAGGAAGAAGAGTGGAAAGGCTTAAAAAGGGTAGAAATACATGCATTATTGTAGTAGAAGATTAACTACTGCGGTAACACGACGTGCAAAAGATGTAAGGGCAAAATCAAGCGATACTACCACGGTAGTGCGGAAAAGATTAACAAACATTCGTGATTTTGAGTTTTTGGACGAGCGATACTACTGTGGTCCATGACAATGGTAATGCGATTAGAAATTAGTTTTTTAGGCTTTTTAAGTTGTGTTTGACGAGTTTAAGTGGTCCCATATAAATAGATATGATTAGGGTTGAGAGAGTTCAAATTCTTGGTTTTTGACGGTTTTTGACGGTTGAGAGAGCAAAGATGGAGATGAATGCAGAGATAAAGATAAAAAATTTAGTATGATCTTCTATTTGTTTAATTCATTGATTTGTAATCTCTACACAATGTTCAACTAAGCATTTTTATTCTAGAATATAATTGTGATTGTAGGAACCCTTGATTCAAAATTTTAATTAATTTATTCTAAAATTCTATTTTCTATTTTATGTTCTTAATGCTTTTTATTTACTAGCCACAGATAGAATGACCGGAGACTGTTAAGTTAATTCGAGACAGAGGTTTAATGGTTGGGTAATCAAAGTATAGACCTAAAACAATCAATTGAACCAGGAGGTCATTGATTCTATAAGAGGTTGCACATGAATTAGGATTTTATTGTATTATGCTATTGACTGCATGCCATGGGAAGGGGTATTAGGCACTTTTGACTAATAAGCATTAAGGCACCCAAGAAGAGGGTTCTAGTAAAAGTGTCATAACCTATAGAATCAGGAATTAAATTAATTAAAATAGGAATTAAGGAGGATCATGTTAGATTTTACAATCCTAGAAACTTCATCAACATAGTTTTCAAATCCAGTATTTGCTTGCTTTTTTATTTGAATTGAGTTTAAAAAATTCTCATTTAATGTCTAGCCTTAATAAAATTGATAATAATATTAGATTGGGATTTCAGATTATCAACCATATACTATTCCCTGAGGACGATATCTGGTTTCTTACCATGTATTACTATTGCAATCTTGTACACTTGCAGTGATCTCAACAAGTTTTTGACGCTGTTGCCAAGGAGCAATGCGTAATAATCTTAGAACTAATTGAATTTAGTTAAATCTTAATTAAGACAATTTTTTATTTTAGTGTATTTTATTCGTTTTATTATTCAATTCATTGGCTACACTTGATCTATTTTCTTTGCTTGTGGCGTTTCAGGTTGTTAATGAGTTGAGTGATCCTGACTTATCAAAAAAACAAAAACTAAGGCAATTTCAACTAGAAGTTCATGGTCATAGATCTAATATGGCTGAGAGCAGTGGATCTGCAGTTGGCACTGATGGTGAAGCAGCACTTTCAGACTTTTTCAAGCCCATGCTTAATAATAATTACTTCAAAATTACAAGAACACCTATCAATGCCAACAACTTTGAATTGAAGCCCTCCTTAATTACAATGGTCCAACAACAACAGTTTGGGGGTTTGGCAACAAAAGATCCAATGGCACACCTGAACTCATTCATGGAGATTTATGACATAATTAAAATGAAAGGTGTGACTAAGGATCAACTAAGGTTAAGGCTTTTTCCCTTCTTTCTAAGGGATAAGGCAAGGACATGGCTGCAGACTTTCCTACTGGGTAGCATCACAACTTAGGAAGAGATAGGACAGAAGTTTCTATAGAAATATTTCACTCTAGCTAAAGTTCATCAACTTAAGGGTGAAATCATTTCATTCAAGCAGTCAAATTTTGATTCTCTTTATGAAGCTTGGGGAGGGGAGCAGTCAAATTTTGATTCTCTTTATGAAGCTTGGGGAGGGGGGGGGGGATTGTTAAAGACTTATTAAGAATATGCCCTCAGCATAGTTATCTTCCATGGCTCCAAATTCAGATGTTCAACACCACCTACCAAAGCCTTGGTTGATTCAGCAGCAAGAGGTTCTTTTATGGAAAAGTCTACTACAAAGGCCAATCAACTCATTGAAGATATGGTAGCAAATGCTTATGGCCATGGAATATAGAGAAGCTCATTGAAAAGGGTTGGAATACATGAAGTGGATGAAATTACAGCTCTAAAAGCACATATATCCTCTATGACCCACCAAATGAATTCATGGGCAAAAAAGATTGGTAGTGGATATTTTCGGGCTCCTCAGACTTAGTCAATCTTATCTATAGCAGAAGCCCACAGAGTTCCCTTTACAGAAGAAGCATCTATGGAGCAGTTGAATGCATTGAACAGCTTCAACAACTATCAAGGGTAGCAACAAATGAACAATGTGCCTCAATATTATCATTTGAGGATTTATAACCATGAGAATTTCTCTTATGTAAATAACAGAAACATTTAGTAAGCTCAACCAGGTTATGTCCCTCAGCAAAGCCTGCTTGAAAAGAAACCATCTTTGGAAGACAAGCTGGACGAGATGGTGAATATGCAGGCCCGGTTCTTCAAAAAATTGACTGGTAGGATTGATAAAAATGATAGTAGAGTCTTAGGATTGGAAGTTCAAATGGGAAACATGAATGCAACTATGAAAAGCCTTGAGATTCGAGTGAGACAATTAGCCCAAGCATTCTCCAGTCAACAGTGAGGCTCTTTTCCTAGTGACACTCAAATCAATCTTAAAGAAAGCTGCAAAGCCATATTTACAAGAAGTGGGAGAGAAATCCATAGCCCACCCATTTCTTCTAGCCCTACTATATCATGTGATGAGTCTACCAACCCGCTCATACAAAGCCAATTGATACAGCTCCCACTGATGGGGAAAAGAAGAAAGGAAGACTTCTTGGGATCACCATTCAAGGCAGAAAATATCTTGAGCTTCCACCATTGCCCTTTCTACAGCAGTTTCATAAAAAGCAACTAGACGAACAGTTTGCAAGGTTCTTAGATATATTTAAGAAGATCCATATTAATATTCTGTTCATGAAGGACTTGCAACAAGTGCTACATTATGCAAAATTCATGAAAGAAGTAATGTCTAGAAAGAATAAACTTATAGATGATGAGAAGTGAAGCTTACAGAGGAATGCAGTGCTATTCTTCAAAGGAAGTTGCACAAAAGCTAAAAGATCTAGGGAGTTTACCATTCCTTGAAAAATAGGTAAAATAATAGTTGAGAAAGCTCTTTGTGATTTGGGGGCCAGTATAAACTTAATGCCACTTTCAGTATACCAGAGGATGGGCCTATAAGGAATCAAGCCAACAACTATCACTCTTCAATTAGCAGACCACTCCATTACTTATCCAATGGGGATCATGGAAGATGTGTTAGTTAAGGTAGATAAGTTTATCTTCCCAATAGATTTTGTGGTACTTGACATGGAACAAGATAATGAAGTGCCATTAATCCTTGCGAGGCCGTTTTTAGCCACTAGGCAGACTAACATTGATGTACAAAAAGGAGAGCTCACCTTGCGAGTAAATGAAGACAAATTAGTCTTCAGCATTATCAAAATTTGAGGTCGCCAACTGAAGTGCAAGATTGCAAAAGCATCACTGTGATGGAAGTTGTCACTAATAACATGGTTGGAGAGTTCTGTCCTCAAGCTGCAAAGGGTACAAATGTTGAATATGATAAAGGGAAATCAATACAAGTAGGCCAGACACATAGTCATGCCACTGGAGAGCCAGTTGATGCCTTATGTCCACTCAAAACCCTAAAAAGTAGTCATATCATCCATCATGAAAATTTAAGGAGAAACCAAACGCTAAGCAAGGAGACCCAAAGCAAAAGCTAGACACCAAGGCTAAGCTAATGGTCTATAAACAACTCATATTCATGTTGAGCTAATAACGTTAAACGTAGCATTTGGTGGGAGGCAACCCGTTAGTTTTATTTTTTGTTTATTTCCTTTTAATTTATGTCATGATTTAATTTAATTTTCTAGGTATGCATGCATTTTACTTCAGTCAAAAAAAATTTGCATGCATTTTAGTTGAGAAAAGGGACCACCACTATCTTACTATTACTCTTGCCCCTTAAAATTATTTTTATTGCCTGCTTTATTAGTGGATTCCATAGTAATCATAGTTGGCATTTTTTGTTCTTCTCATGTTTTTAGAGTGCAAGTATGTATAAGAATGTTTATGTGTTAGCTTATTCTACTCCATATGGGTGTGTGCGTCATGTTCAAGTTGTGTTCATGAGAACAAGGTACAGTTTAAGTTTGGGGGTGTGCATTGAAGAAAATCTTCTTCAATTTAGGTTATTTTTCTTTGTTTTTACATATATTGTGTGTTACACTACTTCTAAACTGCATATTTATAGGCATATCACATAATTATTTATTATTGAGATTCTATAATTACATTTAGATATCATGATAATTTATTTAGCTTTAGAACATGAGCATGTAGATCATATGTGTTACTTAGGCTAGATCCATGCCGTATTTTTGAAAATTTCACTGCATGACCAATGAGATTGAAAATTCTTCTAGTATGATGAGATAGAGAACTAAGAATATTTTCAAACAGCATGTGTACTTGATTTGTCCAAAATTTTACTTTGATAGAACTCTTTAGTTTTAGGTGAATTCATAATTCGAAAACTAAGGAAAGTGAGGAATGAAATCAAAACACAAGTGGAGAAACTTTCTTACAAACTCTTGAAATAATCAAATCTACAGTGAACATTGCTTAGGAATAACTCTAGTAGGGGAAGGATGTGGGCCATCATTGTTTGAGTTTTAGCCTAAAGGCCGATCCTAGTACTTAATGAATACTTTGGAGCCAATTTTGAGCCTGGACGTATGTTTTCTTGTAATGAACTTAAACAATATATAAACACATTACCATTTATGCATATCTCCGTTGAACCTATTTGTGTGCACTCATGGTTATGATAATGCCCTTTGAATGTGAAAAGAAGGAAGGGATGCAACCATTGATATATATAATGATTTCTTTATATAGTGTTTATTTCAAATGTGTATATATATATATATATATATATATATATATATATATATATATATATATATATATATCCATTTGGTATCAGAGCCATGTTTCTGTATCTTGGTCATTATGTTTTTTGCATCTGGTCATTTTGATTGTTGCCCAAGCACACTTTGTTTCTAGACATTTATATACTGTTATCAGATTTACTGGCCATAATTTTCATTATCTGAATTATTTTCTTTGTGGGAAGACCGTTTATCATCTCCATAGGCTTCTTCTTCTAAGACCTCATCACTTTCTACCCCATCACCCAACTTATCACCGACCAGTCCATTATCCCTTTGCCACTCGGATCAGTAAGCAAAAAGATACTAAATTTGTTTTAGTAAGCTTTTATCTGAACACCAATGACCTAGTTTTGTTCCTTTTCTACAAAACCATTAGTGTTTATCCTCAAGATCTCTTCAAAGTTGCTTGTCAGCTGTTGTAGCCGCAGGAAGAACTTTTAGGTGTTTTAGGCATTTTAGCACAAAAAAGTCGTTCTCAGGATACTCCTTGTATTTTTCCAGAAAATGGATACTTCTACCTCACTGTCACTTGACCATTCCTATTCAGTTTCAAAGATTGATGGGTTGTATGAAGTAGAATATTTGCTTGATTCTCACGGAGTTGTTTTTCTCACAAAATTAGTTCCCATCTTACCTGAAAATGTGTATTCCATATCTTCCAAAACATTTTAGAAGAAAATCAAAAGCCTGATCAAAAAATAGACTTCCTAAAGTCCCATCAAGGAATATGTGTAGATTTCTAATTTTAATGAGCATTAGATCCCATTTGACCAAGCGGAGCACTTTTGCCCAGTTATTATTCCATCCCCCCTTCTCCCTAAATAGAGAAAAGAAGGTTACACCCACCTTCATTACGATACTATGAAAATGTCCATTACTTTTTATGGCCGTAAAGCTATTGAAGCAATTTCTCGCCTAGCCCTCCTTGACTCTAGAATGCTTCGATACTGAGATGCTGGCATTGGTACTATATACACTACCCTTAACTCTAGAACTGTCTTTGTTACCTTTTATCCAAATTTAATGTGTCCCTTAAAGATCCTCATGCTCTTATGGCTCTCAGTCTCCAAGCATAACTCTCTAGTATGCCCCAGATCCAAACAACTCTAGCAGCCACAATCCATTATCAGATAGCCTACCAGGTCCAAAATCATGCAATTGATGTTCCTTACAAAGGAGCTTCTCTTGATGGACTCATGCTTGATATCAACTCTTAAGGTGCTGTCTCTCACAACTTTCTTCCTAGAGCTCTTCTGCCCGAACGACTTTGAAAACTTTTTCCAGAAAAATGGATAAATAGTTATGAAGCACCTTTTCAAGTTAATGAGGTCCAACAATCTTCTCATGTTGTGCACGCTAAACGAACTGACGGATTAGTTAAAATTGTTTTTTCTAACTCCCAAGCCTTCAACGACATCCATGTTGTTGAAACCCCAATAGCAGCTCAGTTGTCTCACTCTTCCTATATTTGGTGGGATACGTGTCACTACCTAGATTGCACTGAAGATGCCTTCAATGTTCAATTTGATATTCCAAAGTTGAAGAAGAAGAAGTCTTCCCAGCAAAAGCTTCACAAAAGATATGAAATTGGTGATCATTTAGTTGGCTATATTAACTCTGCCAGGTACCAATATCATATCCTTCTTGACAAGGAGTCTTCTCTAGATTATTTTGTCATCTCAAATCCCTCATGGTCTTCTCAATTGCCGCCATCAAATGATCAATCTGAAGATCTGTTTATTGGTTGTCATCTCCAGTACCAGATTAAGCAACCAAAAGTCATTACCCTAGAAGGTCTAGGCGTTTGTCGTCTAACTGACACCGAAGCAAATCTTAACTGGTAATCAAATAATGCCCTCTACTAAAATGACCTTCTCAAAATAATTGCCCAAAAACAACAACACATCCTACAACAGCAAGACTCTTAGGATCATGTTGTCATGGCTATTCATGAGAGGCTTGACTAGATTCACAAAGAGCTTCAAACTTTAGCTGAATCAATAGATAACTATGCAGAAACTATGTGGTTATTCTTACCTTTGGAATGTGAGCAGAAATCACTGCAAGCTCAACTTCGAGATATTACCGCTTGGGCCCCTATCTCCGCATATCCGACCTATACCCTTTTATTATCCCTTCTTCTGTGCAACCTAGCTCCCCTTTTCTTTCCCTTTTCCTTCATCATATTAGATTCAGCATCACCTCCAACCTCGCCTTAAGCCACAACCTCGCCAGTCATTTCCAGTTCCACCCCATAGGTTGGACCATTTCCTAGAAAAAGGACAAAGGAAAAGAAAATTTCGTAATGGCTATCCCTCCTACTAACGCAGATCTTTCTGCTTCCTCTAAACCACAGCCCTTACCAAATATCTTCGAAGATCCTATTGCCTCTCTTCTTGAATTCCTGGCATAATGTTATGATTATCCATCTGTCTCCATGGCAGATAAGGAACAGAAAGAAAGATTTACAGAAGCTTCCTCAGATATCTTAGATACTTCATCGTCAATAGCTTTGGAGGATGTTCTTATGGCCTTTGAAATGGGGGAAACCGACGGTCCATCTACCTTTGATGCAGGTGTAGATCCTTCTGATGATATGGAGTCTACTCCTTCACCAAAAGCCAAATCTCAAAAGACGAATGGATCAAGGTCCTTTAATACCTTCAATCTTGATGGCCTATCATTTCATGATTAGCCTCTGTTTTTCCATGACATGTTGTCATGATGCCAAGGTGAAAGACTCAAACAAGGAGCCACAAATCGAATTGCTCTTGAAAAATTGGTGACTCGCTTCTCTGGAAGCCTTCTTGACTTGTGGTTTCCCATTCAAGAATATAGGCAAACTGCTTTTCTCCAAAAAATATATTACTGAGTGTTTAGCAATACTTTACACTGCATTTGTTGGTCTAGCTGACCAATATGTTGATCATGCGCGAGAAAAATTCCTTGCGGCCAAGTGTTGCTCATTCACCTTGAAAGGTATGCAAGCCCGTTATGAGAAAATGTCAAATCTTTTCTATCTCATCAAGGGCATTGATGACAATAATTTGAAGATTGTATTCCTTTTTTCCTTCTCACGACCAATTGTGGACAAGGCCAAATCATATATGATTGCCAACAAAAAGAAGTACAAAGATTATACTCTTGGAGAGTTGTACTCTATCATTTGTATGCGTCATGATGCTTTGTGTACAGACCATCAGTGATTCCAACAAGCTCAACAAATAGAAAAAAACCCTTTCAAAGGCTTGTTATGATCCTGATTTTTCTACAAAACGTCATCTGTATGAAGCCTGCTCCTCATCAACTTTTGCGCAAGACTTCCTCCAAGTGCAAGTTCTTTGCTAAGAAAACTCCCTATTGGAGGTTCTTTAAGAGAAAGACTAATGGAGGAAAGACCTGTGATACTCGTTGTTTCATTTGCAAACAAAAGGGACATTTTGGTAAGCAATTCCCAAAAAAGACAAAGAAACATGCAGTTGTCATCGAAAGGATAACTCAACTCACTGATACATAATTTTTTGATGTTGAATCTCTTTTCTCTTTTGAGGATGACTTCTCTCCTGAAGCCTTGATGACAATTTCAGACCCTGAAGCATTGGTACTCAACTCTTCACCTAATGTTTTTGACCTATACAACCTCCCTCATGCTAAGGTCTAGGTATTGCTCTCTCCTTACCACAATCCTCTTAGCCTAATTGCTCTAATTGACATAAGAGCATCAGCCACATTAATGCACCCGTTTGCATTACCTACTGAGTGGTGGAATCCCTACAGACAAAATTTTACCACTACTGGTAAAAACTCTCTGGCTATTACACTTATCAGCAAACCTGTTAAGACAAAGCTTCATCCGTTGCTCACATTTAAACATCACATTTTGGGTACCCCAATTGTCTCAAAAGAATTCATCGTTGGCTACGACATTTTCTAGCATATTAAACAACAAACATGGACCTCTTAAGGTCTCCAGACTAACTTAGCATTCGTCCCTTGGATTTCAGCTACCTCCTCAACAATCCAGACAATTGAGTCCCCTCAGATCCAAAAACTCTGTTCTAAGCTTTCTTAACACTATTGTATTAATTATGGACTAATGCTCTCTAAATTTAAGATGCACCTCTTTCAACAAAAGATTGATTTCTCAGCATGGAAGTCAATGAAAGCAATATCATTCTTCAACTTCATAGATCTCTCAAGCTGCTGGATTTCCTCAATGTTTTACCCGACAAAACATTAATACAGCAATTTCTTGACCTAGTTAATTATTTCTCTTAAAGACCTTTCTCAACATACAAGCAAGTTGTCAACATTGCTCAAAAAGGTTCTTGCCCCATGGAATGGTGAGCATACAAACACAGTTCAAGTGTTAAAACTCAAGGTCCAGTCTCTTCCTCACCTAAGGATCCTAGGTTCTAGTCAACGTATACTTTTAACAAATGCATGTGATGAACAATGGGGAGCACTTCTGTTGGAAGAACTACTAGATAAAACTAGATAGACTTGTGGCTATACGAATGAGACTTTCAAAACCTCTGAGTCTCATTATCACTCAACATTTAAGGAGATCCTTGTTGTCAAGAAGGGCATAGAAAAATCCCAGTTCCACCAGGTCGGACACCATTTCCTCATCGACATGTATATGTCAAATTTTCCTAAAATGCTACAGTTTAAACAGAAAATGTTGCCCAATCCTCAGCTTCTCTGATGGGCAAATTGGTTATCCCAATTTAGATTTTTTGTTAAACATATTTCGGAAAAAACTAATCTTCTTGCTATTTTTTTTATCTAGACACTCATTCACATATTTTATTAGAGTTGTTCGTTCCTCGTCCACCAATTCGAATCCTTCTGATGGATTTGATCCACCACCTCCAAACCCCTTAGCTTTTGTTGCCTCTCTTCCCACGAAAATTTGTGAAATTATTTTTTGAAAGATTCTTGACCAGCGAACAATCAATGGTCTTCTTATGGCCTTAACGATGAAATATGGACTGTTCTTTGGCCATATTCCTCATCTTTTTAAGCCATATCTTTTCCCTTTTAGAATTACTAATTTTTATTTCTTTTCGAAAGTGGCTTATTGTTTTCTCATGAAAATTCTTAGATCTTGGTGGATTGGTTTTAGTTTCGACAAAAATCTATTATTTGCCTACATTTTCCAGATGAGCCTCCATCATCATAAATTTTCACCTAACCAAACTTGGTTTTACAAGTTTCTCATGCAATTTTCACAACATGAGGTCTTGCTTGAAGCATTGCTTCAATGGAGTCATCCATTTGTAATTATGATTTTCTTTGTCCCTCTGGCCTCAAGCACATATTCTACCAGCATTAGAGATGATCCCATAGCTATTGCTAAACAAATTTTTAATTATCAAATCCTACGGTCAGATCCTTAGATACTGTACTACAGCCAGTATGCCTATTTTTCCACTTCCCATCCAATTGTTGGGAGACATTTTGAATTTTATGCGAAACTTGGAGACTCTTGGTGGCCCCACTTCCATCATTTCTAGCAGGACCTTATGCGCTGAAACCATGACATTGGCCTTTTCAAAGGCAATAATTAGTACATACTAGCCTTATTTTACAGCAAAGCAGGACTCGGACAGCCAGACAATCCATTATGCACAACACTTCAACGTTTGTTTGATGCCTATCTTACCGATAATCTTGAGCACTTGACAGATTTGGCCAAATGCATTGCTCCTTTTGACTAGTTAGGAGATTCCTCTAGCATAGATGACGATGATGGATGAACCACTATCCAACCCACATGCATGCATGTTTTCTCTTTTAATCAAAGAATTCTAATAGAAGCACGAGCACTCTAGTGGTTGTTTCTCTTTCTAGCATCAAAACATCTCCAGCACATGGCTAATTCCTTTTTATCACGAAGCATCTCCAACTCAGGCTACTTTCGAGCACGTATTTGCTTGTCTTGTTGTGTCTCATTGCTCTATAAAAGAGTTGTAGTTCTGAAAAGATCATCGAGTTAGGAAGTAAAATCTTGTTTTGTATTTCGGTTTCATGTCTTGCTTTTCTTCTATTACATCTCTCCCCTTGTGGCTCATCATTATAATTGTCATTGTTGTTATCATGAAAATAAGGTTGAGGGTTTGAACAAAAAAAAAAAACAAAGGGGTATAGAGAGAGGATCAAGCATATAAAGAGAAGATCAAACAAAAGAGGTTCTCATTATTGCTATGAGTGTTCTTTTGAGTCAGAATTTAAATCCTATCACACTTATACCTAGAGCTAGATCACGTGACAACCTAGAGAACAGACCATTGATCATATAACGACCCATATTTTTTAACATGTATTTTCGCATATTATTCTGAATTTTGAATGGAAATACATAAATTTTCTCAAATTTTGCACATTTAATTGGAGAAAATCAGAGTAATTGAGAAATATAATTTTCAGAAAGAGAATATGTAAACTAATTGAAGAAATGTGATTTTTGGGAGAAAATATGATTTTTGGGTTAATTATATAGATTTTAGAAAGGAATGATGAATTTTTGGGCAAGTGTGTGAATTTTGGAGTGAAAAATGTTATTTTTGGGTTGAATGTATATAACTTAATAATAGTAATAACAATAATAATAAGAATAATAAGAATTAGTAAGGAAAAAATAAAGAATAAATTAATTAATTAATGTGTAAATATGCTTACCTATATATATATATATGTTTGTGTGTGTGTGTGCGCGCGTGTGTGCGCGCGTGTGTGTGTACAAGAATAGGGAAAGAAAAAAAAGTGGAGGGGTTCATCTTGGTTGGGCCTGCACAACACCCAGGCCCATGTGGCCACTATTCATCTCCTTCTCTTTCCCTCTTCCTCCTTTCCTTTCTCCACCTGTTCCTAGCTGAAAAAATCAGTTGAAATGGTGCATAAAACTAATTTTTTCCATGGTATATGTCCATAGTTTTGACCATTAATGCAACCAACAGTAGCCTTCCATGTTTCTTGGGGTATTGAGCACCAAGCCAGGCCAAATGGATGGCCACGGTGTGCTTTAAATTGCTGCAAAACCTCATTCAAACACCATTCAACACCATTGTTGCAAAAATTCCAGCTTGAACACTCCACTTTCAGATCCTCGTATCTTGCTCGTCCTAGCTCCGTTTTGAGCGTTCTTGTAGGCCTTGGAAAGCCCTCAATGTCATCTTCAAGGAGGTGCAAGCCTTTGATCGAAAACACGGACCATTTGAAGTGGAAATGACCACAAACAGGTTTGTTTGCCATTGTTAAAATCTAAAATGTGTGTTTAGCCGAGTTTGCAAGGTGGATTCGTGGGTCATCCAAGGTTGGATCTTGAGGGTGCCGAAGAGGGGCTGCTTGTGACTATGATGGAGGAAGTTTTGTGTTGGGGCAACTTTGCGACAAGATTCAATGCACGATGGGGAATCCTAAGGATCCAAGATTTCGAGTGCACGAACTAGATATGAGAGCTACAAGAGGGTATAAATTTCATGACTTAAGACTCAGTATATTTAGTTTTCTAAACATGCGTGGATGCCCCGTTATACATGAAACAAGACACTTAGAAAATTTTTTTGAAAATTTGTTAAGGATGCCATATTTTAGGCTTGCTGGTATGAATTTTTAAAAATGCTAAACCATGTCTAATGGACCTGAAATTTGGTGAATGTGTTTTTGAGACAAATAGTAATGGTAAGAAAAAGCTTCGTCTCAAATCGGTAGGTCTAAGTGAGACAAAAGAAGGCACCATCAACTGCCTGTCACTTGCAGTCTGGGAAACAAAATTTCTTGATTTCCCTATTAGAAACCATGCCAAACGAGGTCTAAAAATCATAAAATAAAATTCTAGGAAGTATTTAATAGGTGTAGATAAATTTTGGAAAGTATCATCCCAATCTGACACAGGAATTGATTGCAGGAAGATCGAAAAATCTGCTGCGCAAATAGAACAAAAAGAGCCAAAATTTAGGTTCCTGTTATCCCAATTGAAAACTATGCCCAATGGAGTCCAAAAATCCCAAACTAAAATTTTTGTGAATATCTTGGGAGTTAAAGATTTTTTTGCAAATCCAGCAAACGGATTGATAGCAGGAAAGTCAAAAATTCTACTGCACAGATGGAATGAAAAGTCTAAAATTAGAGTACCTGATATCCCCATTAGAAAATGTATCAAATGAGGTCCAAAAATTGAAAACTAAAATTTCGATAAATATTTAAGGGGTATAGATCATATCTGGATAGTTTCGCACAAGTTTGAGATACGAATTGCTTGCAAAAAAATTGACAAATTCATTGCGCAAATAGAACACAAAGTAGGAAATTGACTAAGTATAGAAAAATTGAGGGATTTTGACCAAATAGGTCCATTGTGACCCAAATTGACTAATGTTGACCAATTTTGACTAATTTGACCAAAATTGACTAAGTTTGACCAAGTTTGACTGTCTGATTAGGTTTGACTGAGTCGAATTGGCATTGACTAAGACCAATTAGGGATAAGCGGATTGAAATTAAGCTATATTTCACAGAGGAATTGAAATTGAGTTTAACATAATGTAGATTTGAGCATATATCGGGAGATTGGGCCTAGTGTCGAGGGGACATCGATGTGCGGGACCCGAGGTGAGTAGTTTGATTCAGCTGTTATCTTAGCTGTATTCCTTGCAAGAAAAATGATTGAAATTGTCATCGATTGAATGGTTTCTTGTGTCTAAGCTACAATAATTGATTTGAAATATATGTAGTTGTACATCGATAGTGAGACCATAGGCTCGAGGTTCGAGCACAGGGTCAGGATACACGATGTGATTGGATTAGGCTCGAGGTCTGAGTGTCGACGTTAGGGCATATGATCAGTGCACCTTGCCTTAGACCCGCTCGAGCACGACACTTGAGGACCGAGCGCAGGGTTAGGGTATTTGATGAATATGCCTAGCTCATGACTCGCTTGAGTGGCCAATACGCCTGACTTATGACCCGCTCGAGCAATGACCATAGGGTTGTATTTCATGATTTGAACCCTAGTCTTAATATAGTTTTGAGCTGCATATTTTTAAACTACTTTCTTTTTGGCTGTTACACTATTTATAATTGTTTTACTACATGCCATGTTTCTATGATCACTATTCATGGATACATGCATTGTTTCTTTTGGAATGCGAGTTATTTTGACACACTGGTTTCACTACCCACTAAGCCACGTTGCATATCAGGCTCACTACTCTACGAACATTTTAGGTTCCTTGGCAACTGACAAAGGGAAAGGCGTGGTGATAGCCTAACTCCCTTGGTGGTCTTTTGTTCCTTTTTGTTTCTATTTAGAGGTTGATCATTTTGTATGATAGTAATCTTAATGATCAATTGTATGTTTTTGAAGTAAGATGACATGAAATTAGTGATGACGCCCTTTTCTTATGATTAAAGAATGCTTGTAATATTATGTTTACTTTCACACTTTAACCAATGGATGTTAGAATTACTTTAATGTGGCTCGTCTGTTGTTGATTGGAAAGGCTTGACAGTAATTGGGTGGACTTGATTTGATGAGTGCGTTCATTTTGTCACTATGCCGGTTGGGTCGCCCTTGGGCCTAAGGAAGCGGTCATGACAGACTTGGTATCAGAGCCCAGGTTTCAAAATTGTGAAATATTAATAAATGAAGGTCCTAGGCGACATCAGAGTAAATGTCAAAGTAAACAAAACCCCAAACTTAGAAAAGAAAAAGAACTTTCTAACTTCTGGTTGACAGGAAGAGGAACCGAGTGAGAGTGGCCATATAATGAGGGGAATTGGACTATCATTGGGAGTTGAAGTTGATAAGCTTTTTTTAAGACTTAAGGGAAAAGGGGAGAAACTATCAACTATAAAATGTGTTTTGAACATAATGAACAATAGCACTAAGTGGTTAGGTTGGACCTATTATAATGGATGAATAACCGGCGAATCTAATTCAAAATGCAAATAATAGATGTCAACCAGGCGAGGTTGACCACCACTTAGACTGAGGGAGCTGACACCACCACCTCCAGTTCAGCCTGAGCAGGAGGACCCTATACGAAGGCTCGAGGCTATGGTTAGGGCTTCTAACGAGGCTACGCAGGCCCAGACGACTTTACTAAGGGAGACACTTGATAGGTTGGAGGCTAAGAGACAAAGAGATGAGCCATCCACGTCAATAGGACCTTCCGTATGGACTGCACCTGTGGCAACACTCGTTCCCACTATCATGTCGCCATCGCCTACTCCACCTGTGCCACCAGCTCCAAAGCCACCGGTTGAGGCTGTGGTACCGCCAGTTGCCCCTACTCAGGATAGAGAGGTAGATGAGAGAGCCCACACCTGGCTCCTCAAGAGTTTCATGGACTTACACCGTACGATGTTCATGGGTGGTATCAGTTTGGAGGCAGTGGAGCATTAGCTGATGAATATGGAAAAGAATGCTGAGACCCTACGGTTATCTAAGGCAAACCGAGTCTTATTCTTAACACATATGATGGAGGGTGAGGCCACCAGATGGTCATGAGCTACGAGGGGCATAGAGGGCCAGTCACTTCTTGGGCTAGATTCAGAGAGCTATTCCTTCAAGGTTACATTCTAGAGGCTGAGCGAGAACGTAAAAATATAGAGTTTTTGAGCCTGTGCCAAGGGACCATGACAGTAAGAGAGTACACCCATCGGTTCTTGCAGTTGGATACGTATGCTCCATGGTTGGTAGTTGAGTTAAGTGAGAGGGCTGGATGTTATAAATGAGGGTTGAGCGTTGCTATCAGACAGGCAACTTCTATGTCCAAGGCTCAGACCTTAGAGGAGATCTAGAGGGAGGTTCTTCGATATGAGATGAACAGGTTAGATGGGTGCCCTAAGATCTGCATTGTACCGAGTAGCACTCAGCAGACACAACCACAGACTTAGCCATCATATAGTAGTGGATTCGGAGGTTATCGAGGTCGTGGTCAACACCAAAGGCATAAGAAGAATTTTTCTGAGGGACAGTCGAGCACCACTCCCAATCAAGCGACCATAACAGCAGTTGCACTTGCGGCCACTCCAATTCAGTCACAGCCACCGTCAAAGTAGCATGGTACATTTTATGGGGGTCGAGGTAGAGGTCATGGACTGAGTCAGGGCTACCAAGGGGGACAGAGGCCGCCCTTGACATACCAGTGTGCATAGGTCGGGCATAAGAGAGCTGAGTACTCTTACAATAGGTCCCAGTTCTTTCACTCCAGTTATTAGGGATAGAGCACAGACTGTCACCTAGTCTAACCCGAACTTGACGAGGACCTTGGTGGGAGGTACTGTTTCACTTCATGATTCATCTTTATATGTGTTGATTGATGCTAGTTCCACATTTTCGTTTATCTTGGTTGTGCCCTAGATAGATTGGAGCTTAGACCAGTTAGGGTTCCTACTTTATTGATGTTGAGTACTGCTATTGGGGAGCGTGTCTTCCCCAACATGATTTGTGAGGGGTGTGTACTCAGATTAGGGGACCTTGAAACTATTGTAGACTTTTGAGTGTTGGAGTTCCTCGAGTTTGATGCCATACTCCAAATGGATTGGCTAGTTGCATACCACACACAAGTTGATTGTTTCACCAAGAGGGTTGTGTTTCAGATCCCGGGGCGACCCATTGTTGTCTTTCAGGGGAGAACTTCTGATAGGTATAGTAACAATGACAGATTAGTGACGCGATATGATATGGATACCTTAGCTAGTTTGACCACTATAGATGAGGGACCCTCACGGGCAAGTATCAATGAGATCCTTGTTGCAAGGGATTTTCCTGATGTATTCCTTGAGGATCTACCCGGCTTGCCCCCTAAGCGGAAGATCGACTTCATTATTAAGGTCATTCTAGGGACACAACCAGTTTCGATTCCTCCTTACCTCATGGCATCGAAGGAGTTACAGGAGTTGAAGGTTTAGCTAGAGGAGTTGATGGGTAAGGGTTTCATTACCCCTAGTGTATCACCTTGGAGTGCTCCAGTCATATTTGTGAAGAAGAAGGATGGAAACCTTTGTTTATGTATCGACTACTAATAGTTGAACAAGGTGACGACCAAGAATAATTATCTTCTTCCTTGTATCGACGACTTATTTGATCAGCTTAGGGTGCCAAGGTGTTTCGAAGATTAATTTGAGATCAGGGTACCATCAGTTAAGGGTCAGGTAAGAGGATGTGCAAAAGATAGCATTTCACACTCGATATGGGCACTACGAGTTCTTAGTCATGTCGTTCGGCATGACAAAGGCCCCTGTTATGTTTATGGACCTCGTGCAGAGAGTATTTCGACTATACCTTGACTCCTTTATGGTTATCTTCATCGATGTTATCTTGATCTATTTGAGGTTTAGTGAGGAGCATGTCGTGTACTTGAAGATTGCACTATAGACCTTGAAAGAACATAGATTGTATGCTAATTTAACTAGGAGCGAGTTCTAGTTGTCAGAGATCCGATTCTTGGGTTATGTGGTCAGAGTTAAGGTATTTTTGTTGACCCTACTAAGGTCAAGGCGATTATCAGTTGGCCGAGACCTACCAAAGTGACAAAGATCCGCAACTTCTTGGGTTTAGCAGGCTATTATTTCCATTTTGTCAAGAGCTTTTTGAGGATTGCAACTCCAATGACGAAGCTAACCAAGAAGGATACTCCATTTGTATGGACTGAGGAGTGCAAGAATGCCTTTTTTGAGCTTAAGCAAAAGTTGACATCTACTCCATGCTAGAGTTGTCAGAGCCCAGCCAAAAGCTGACTATATACACTGATGCATCACAGATAGGCCTTGGCTACATGTTGACGTAAGATGACAGGGTTGTTGCTTTTGTCTCACGACAATTGAAAGTTCATGAGAGGAACTACCCGTACATGACTTAAAGCTTACAACAGTAGTGTTCGCACTCAAGATATGGCGACATTACCTCTATGGAGAGCATTTCATGCTCTATTCGGATCAAAAGAGCCTCAAGTATCTGTTCTCATAGAAGGATCTGAACATAAGACAAAGGTGATAGATGGAGCTGTTGAAGGATTATGACTTCACCATTGAGCATCACCCAGGAAAGGCTAATGTAGTGGCTGATGCTTTGAGTCAGAAATAGGTCGAGACTGCATGTATGGCTAGACACATGTCTCATGAGTGGAGGATGATAGACTTTGCCATAGTTATGAATACCCACGAGTCATCTTCTGATACTAGAGTCAGTGCACAAATTACAACCCAGCCACTTTATATTTTAGAGATCACGAAGGGACAACCTCATGATCCAAACTATGATATATTTAGAGCTTGAGCAGATGACACTTCTCGTGGAGAGTGGTCACTTGATTCACAGGGTGCACTAAGGTTCAGGAGACAGCTATGGGTAACAAACAATGTTGGCCTAAGACGTAGTATGCTTGAGGAGCTACACCATTCGAGATATGTTGTTCATCTGAGTGCCAATAAGATGTAGAAAATGTTAAACGCACATATTGGTGGCCTGGGATGAAGTGGGACATAGCAGTCTTCATCCAAAGATGTGATATGTGTCAGCAGGTTAAAGTTGAGCACCAGAGACCTAGTAGGACCTTACAACCCTTATCTATACTAGAGTGGAAGTGAGAACACATAACCATGGACTTCGTTACAGGACTACCCCGTACACATAGGAGACATTATGTTGTTTGGGTAGTTGTGGATCGTTTGACGAAGTCAACCCATTATCTTCCTATGAATACCAAGAATTTAGTGGAGTAGTTGAGCCACCTCTACATTAGATAGATTATGAGGCTACATGAGGTTCCCTTGTCCATTGTTTGATAGAGATGCTAGGTTCACGTCCCGATTTTGGAAGACATTGCAAACTCAGCTGGGGACAAAGGTGAACCTTAGCACAACTTTTCATCCATAGACTGATGGTCAGTCTAAGCGAGTGATCCAAATTTTGGAGGATATGTTACGCTCCTACATTATAGATTTTGGTGGTAGCTAGGATAATCATTTGGCCTTATACAAATTTGCTTTTAATAACAGCTACCAGCAGAGCATCGTGATGGCACCATTTGAGGCGTTGTATGGTCGACCATGTAGATCCCCTGCTTGTTGGGCCAAGACAGGTGATAGAGCAGTCTTGGGCCTCGCGTTCATACAAGAATAGAATGGTAAGGTACAAAGGATCAAATAGAATCTGAAGGTTGTTCAGGACTGACAAAAAAGTTATGTTGATAACCGAAGAAGGGTCCTTGAGTTTGAGGTTGGCGACCATATCCTCCTCCGCATCTCGCCTCGAAAGGGGCAATCGTGCTTCAGGATTTCAGAGAAGCTCGCACTGAGATATATTGGGCCTTTTCAGATCCTTGAGAGGATAGGCCCCGTCGCTTATTGGCTAGCATTGCCATTGCAGCTATCGGGTGTGCATAATGTGTTCCACATTTCTATGTTGAGGAAGTATCACCTAGATCCCTTGGATATTATCGATTGGAGACATGTAGATATGTGAGAGGATCGTACATACAATGAGATGCCTATGGCTATCATCGATCGAGCTGTGAGGAATTTGCGCAACAAGGAGATACCAATGGTACGAATGTGTTGGCAGTTCTATGGTGTTGAGTAGGATACATGGGAGAGTGAAGATTTTATGATCTGATATTATCCTGAGTTGATGAATGTTGCTCCTTGACTTCTGTTATCTTCATTATTGTAAATTTTGAAAAATAAATTTCCCATAAGGGGGGGAGAATATAATGACCCATATTTTTGAAAATGTATTTTTGCGTATTTTTCTGAATTTTGAATGAAAATACATAAATTTTCTCTAATATTGTCCATTTAATTAGAAAAGATCAAATTAATTGAGAAATATAATTTTCGGAAAGAGAATATGTAAATTAATTGAAGAAATGTAATTTTTGGCAGAAAATATGATTTTTGGGTTAATTATATAGATTTTAGAAAGGAATGATGAATTTTTGGGCAATTATGTGAATTTTGGAGTGAAAAATGTTATTTTAGGGTTGAATGTATATAAATTAATAATAATAACAACAACAATAATAAGAATTAGTAAGAGAAAAAAAATAAAAAAATTAATTAATTAATATGTGTAAATATACATACATGTATATGTCTGTGTTTATATGTACAAGAATAGGGACAAAAAAAAAAGAAGAGGGGTCATCTTGGTCGGGTCGGCCCATGCGGCCACTGTTTATCTCCTTCCTTTCCTTTATCCACCTGCTCCCAGCCGAAACGACCATGAATAGGGATGTTCGCCACTGTCGAAACCTAGAAAGTGTGTTTAGTCGAGTTTGCGAGGTGGATTTATGGGTCATCCGAGGTCGAATCTTTAGGGTGCCAAAGAGGGGTTGCTCGTGACTTTGACAGAGGAAACACAGTGTTGGGGCAACTTTGCGGCAAGATTTGACACACATTGGGGAATCCTAAGTATCCGAGATTTTGGATGTGCGAACTAGACAATGAGAGCTACAAGAAGGTATAAATATTGTGACCTAAGACTCAGTATGTTTGGTTTTATGAGCATGCATGGATGCACTGTTATACATGAAACAGGATACTAAGAAAATTTTTCTAAAAATCTGTTAAGGACACCATATTCTACGCTTGCTGGTATGAATTTTAAAAAAAATGCTAAACCATGTCCAATAGACCTGAAAGTTGATGGATGTGTTCTTGAGACAACTAGTAATGGTAAGAAAAAGTTTCGTCTCAAATTTGTAGGTCTAAGTGGGACAAACAAAGGCACCATCGACTGCTTGTCACATACAGTCCAGGAAACAAAATTTCCTGATATCCCCATTAGAAACCATGACAAAGGAGGTCCAAAAATCACAAAATAGAATTCTAGGAAGTATTTCATAAGTGTAGATAAAATCTGAAAAGTATCGCCCCAATCCGATACATGGATTAATCGCATGAAAATTGGCAAATCTGCTACGCAAATAGAACGAAAAGAACCAAAATTTAGGTTCCTGAATATCCCAATTGAAAACTATGTCAAATGGAGTCCACAATTCCCAAACTAAAATTCTGGTGAATATTGTTAGAGTATAGGTCATATCTGGAAAATTTTGTGCAAATCCAACAAATGGATTGATCGCAGAAAAATCGAAAAATTTGCTTCGCAGATGGAATGAAAACTCTAAAATTAGAGTACTTGATATTCCCATTAGAAAACGTATCAAATGAGGTCCAAAAATTGGAAACTAATATTCTAGGAAATATCTAAGGGGTATAGATCATATCTGGAAAGTTTCCCACAAGTCTAACATACGGATTGCTCATAGGAAAATCGACAAATTCGTTGTGTAGATAGGACCCAAAGTAGGAAATTGACAAAGTATGAAAAAATTGGGAGATTTTGACCAAATAGGTCTATTTTGACCCAATTTGACGCAAATTGACTAATGTTGACCAATTTTGACTAAGTTGACCAAAATTGACTAAGTTTGACTGAGTTCGACCCCGGTTGATTAAGTTTAACTGAGTCGAATTAGGGTTGACTAAAACCTATTAGGGATAAGAGGACTAAAATTAAGCTATATTTCACAGAGGAATTGAAATCGAGTTTAACATAACGCAGATTTGAGCGTATATCGGGGGACTGGGTCTAGTGTCAAGGGGACATCAGTGCACGGGACCCGAGGTGAGTAGTTTAATTCAGTTGTTATCTTAACTGTATTTCTTGCATGAAAAATAATTGAAATTGTCATCGATTAAATGGTTTCTTGTGTCTGAGCTACAATGATTAATTTGAAATGTATGTAGTTGTACACTAATAGTGAGACCATAGGCTCGAGGTCCGAGCGTAGGGTCAGGTACACAATGTGATTATATTAGGCTCGAAGTCCGAACATCGGGGTTAGGGCATATGATCAGTGCGCCTAGCCTCAGACCCACTAAAGCACGACACTTGAGGATCGATCATGGGGTTAGGGCATATGATCACCTGCTCGAGTGATGACCATAGGGTTGTATTTTATGATTTGAACCCTAGTCTTAATATGGTTTTGAGCTGCATATTTTTAAACTACTTTTTTTAATTATTTCACTATTTATAATTGTTTTACTACATGTCATGTTTCTAAAATTACTATTCATGCATATCTGCACTGTTTCTTTTGGAACACAGATTATTTTAACACATTGGTTTTACTATTCACTGAGCCACGTTGCATATTAGACTCACTACTCTACTACTGTTTCAGGTTCCTTGGCAGCTAACAAAAGTAAAGCATGGTGATAGCCTAGCTCCCTTGGTGGTCCTTTGTTCTTTTTTGTTTCTATTTAGAGGTTGGTCATTTTGTATGACAATAATATTAATGGTTCATTGTATGTTTTTGAAACAAAAAGACATGAAATTAGTGATGCCCTTTTGTTATGATTAAAGAATGCATGTAATATTATGTTTACTTTCGCACTTTAATGAATGGATGTTAGAATTACTCTGATGTGGCTCGTCTGTCATTGATTGGAAAGGTTTAACAGTGAGTGGGTGGACTTGACTCGATGAGTGAGTTTGTTCAGTCACTGTGTCGGTCGAGTCGCCCTTGGGCCTAGGGAAGTGGTCATGACAGATCCTAACTAAAGTTTGACTTGAGTAGAGGATAGATAGAAGATAAAGTTGAGAGGATTTGTGTACTTAGGTATTAGGATAGGATTTCCATGAGTGGGACGGTAACTACAAATCACCTATACGGTCTAGGAGGAGTAAGATATTGACACATGAGGGTGAAGATGAGGAAGAATGGAGGATGGACTAAAATTCTAAACAACTAGAATGACCCTAGGGACTTGTTAATGAATTACAGGCTATAGGAATAGAAAATGGAGGTTACAATGATAAGTGAAATGAATTTAACTGTATATGGTATGGTGCTTTAATTTTAGAAGGTGAGTCATTGTTCGAGGATGAACAATAGTTTAAGTTTGGGGGCATTTGTTAGTTGCATTGCATATAATTGTATTGTATGTATTTTGTATGTATTTTGCATCAGTTCAATAGAAAATAGGACACATTTACTGATAATAAGGTGCATGATCATTTATAAAAGTATTGTATTTATTTACACATTTGGAGAATTTTAATATTTCTTTATTCAATTATAATTGTGATTTAATGCCCAATGAAGGTTTTTAGTTGTTTGTACAAGTTTAGAATAACTGGACATAGAGACACACAAGGAAGAAGAATGGAAAAGCTTAAAAGGGGCACGAATACATGCATTATCGCGGTAACACGGTGTGCAAAAGATGGAAGAGCAAAATCGAGCAACACTACTACAACATTGTATCGCACTACTATAGTAGTGCAACAAAAGTTAACAAACATTCGTGATTTTTCGATTTTTGGAGGACTGCGGTAGTGTAACTGGCAATTGATTTTTTAGGGTATTTTTTTAAGTTGTGTTTGACAAGTTTAAGTGGTCTTATATAAATAGATACGTATATTAGGGTTGAGAGAGTTTCGAATTATTGGTTTTTAATGGCAAGAAGTGAAAGAGAGAGCAAAGATGGAGAAGAATGCTAAGACAGAGATCAAGAGTTTAGTATGATCTTCTATTTGTTTAATTATTTGATTTACATTATGTTCGGCTAAGAACTTTTATTCTAGGATGTAATTTTGATTGTGGAAACTCTTGATTCAGTATTTTAATTAATTTATTCTAAAATTTTATTTTCTATTTTGTGTTCTTAATGCCTTTTATTTACTGGCCATAGATAAAATGATTGGAGACTGTTAAACTAACTTAGGAGAAAAGTTTAATGGTTGGATAATGACTAATAGGTATTAAGGCGCATCAAGAAAGGATTTTAGTGAAAGGGCTATAACCTATAGAATTAAGAATTAAATTAATTAAAATAGGAATTAAGGGAGATCACATGAGGTTTTACATAGTTTTCAAATCCAGTATTCGCTTGCTTTTTTATTTGAATTGAGTTTACTAAATTCTCATTTAATTTCTAGCCTTATTAAAATTGATACTAATATTAGATTGAGATTTAGGATTATTATCATATACTATTTTTTGAGAACGATATCTGATTTCTTACCATGTATTACTATTGAGATCCTATACACTTGTAGTGATCTCAATAGAGACCCTAAAGGAATAGTCCATTCTTGACGCTTCCCAAAAAGAACCCATATATAGCTGAAAGCATGGGAATCCTACTATTCATTAGATATTCACCTTCTACATCAAAACCAAGATTTTTAATGGTATGTTATTCTTTTGAAAAGGTCCGTAAATGGTCCTAAAGCCTTAGAAACATCAAATAAAGTTCATTATCAAATGTTCCAAACTCTTATTTCAGTCCTTAAGCGTGAACAAAAACATTATTTTGTGTGAGCATAGGTTCGGACATGAAAACTAGAGTATATAATTATAATAAAATGAAAACTAAATTATTTGATGTGCTTAGGCAAAATCAGAAAAATAAAATGTTTTAAGAGTGCAAAACTAGCACCTAAGAAAAATTAAAAATCACTTGAAACTATAATAATGATATTCATGATTAGGTTATGGAATTAGGGTTGAAAAATAAAACTTCTTAATGCATTGAACTTATAATTAGGTAACATTAATAGGTTTCTGAAAAATAAATTAAAATAATTAAAAAATAAAATATTATCTAAAGATATTAATATACATAAAATAATAATTTTATGTGTCTATAATATAGTAAGCTAAATATCATGAAAAATATTTATGATATTATTGGCTGAATTTTTAGAAATTAAAATAAATGAAATGACTAATAAAAATTATTTATAATGATCTTTATAGATGAAAAATAGTTTTGGTTAGGTCTATAATAAAAATTAGGGCAACACCACACTACTAATAGTGGTCGTACCTAATTATATTACAAATGATCTTAAGTCACAAAATATGAAAAATTAAAGTAAAAAATTATGACTTTTTTTTTTATAAATTACTAAAATAGTATTTTATGTGATCTTGGTCGGTGTATCGAATATATCTAGACCTAGTACGAATCTTGAGACACTAAAGTGTAGGGCAGGTAGAAATGATTACTAAATTTTAATACATTATTTTGACTTTAATATTGCTTGCATGTTTTCTTGTTTATTTTCAATTCCATGAGATAATGATTTGACTTTATGTTTGAATAGCATGATATGTTTGATGAATAAATTGAGCATGTCCTAGCATGAGATTTTATTTAAGTTCAACTTCTGAGATTATTCTAATGACATGACATATTAATCATGCTTATTGGTGTGTTTATGTTATTGGAATAATTGAATCATGCTTATTGGTGTGCATATGATATTGGAATAATTGGTTTGGAAAGCATGCTTAAATTATTATGATCATGTTTTGGATTTGAGAAATAATAAACAAAGATTAATAAAGATTGATAACCACTTACCAAGTTGATGATCGGTCATTTGGTGTCATCGTGGGTGTACCTAACCTTAGACTTGATTTTAGTTGTATATTTGCTTATATGTTTATTGATTTTGATGATATTGATAAGATCAGAGTAAGAGTCATGTTTGACCTCTCTCCATAGATGGGGTATTGAATAGGTTACCGACCACCAAGTGTTACCTCTATGTGATATATCACACCATAGAGAGACACCAAGGGTAATCCCTTTTAGTTTTAACAATGACAATAAAATAACCTATTGATCGAAATGCTTAATGTATGATTATGTTTGTCATGTATGTTTTATTATGGTTTGAATAATGTGTTAAATATTTAGGATGATTGATTAGGCTCTTTGAGCTCACCCCTTATTTAACATTTTAGATAACTAGATAGATATAGCCATTGAACATGATTGAAAGGACGATCACTGTAGATCTCTCAGAGGATTTGATAGCAATTGGTGTGTTTTACGCCTATGTCTTATGTGTCAATAGAGATAGACCTGATGTTTTCTATTTTTCCATGTCATTATCGTTAGCTGGCCATGGGGCCACTTATGAGTCAGTAGTAGTCTTCTAAAAATTTGACTAAGTATTTGTTCAACTCATGTAGTAGTTGAATTAATTATTTTTAGTTTTTAAATAGTTGTTAGTTTTCAATTCAATGATTATCAATTGATCTTTTTATGATTTAAATTTTATCTTTGATTTTGTTTTAACATGTGATGTTTCCTTAGTAAGTTCGAGATGAATTGAGATCTGAGAGTTGGAGAGAAGATTTGAGAGTTGGAGAGAAGATTTAGTAATGCCACGCTTCTCAAGTGGTCCTACTGTCATTGAGAAAATGTTTTTGAGATTATCAATAATGTGCTTTTGAAATTATTAATGTTGAACAGTGGCAATTTGGTGTTTATACCCCTAGAAATGGTTTTCAATAGGTGGAGTGGTTATAGTATGATATTAAAGCCTAATTAGTAGGTAATATGGGCAAGTCTTTGAGATATAGATTTTAAGTTGTGGGTTCGATGGAGGAATCTTTTAGCCAAGTTATTGAGTCGTTTGGTTTATGAAAGACCTTCAGTAAAGACTTGGATGTTGTCAAAGTGGACCATTGGATCAAATGAATTTAAAAACCTTTATAACATATGATAAAAACTAAAAATGTGTGAAGCAAAACACTTGTGTGACACAAACACAAGATTGGGAGGATCCTCAATCTCTAGCTTCTACATGGTATGGAACGTGTACGAATTTTGTAGGGTACGAGGGAATCATAAACTTGAAGATTGACATGCAATGTTTGGTGATTAGTCAACAACTCTAGAAGATCTTACTATACTATGCTTAGCGAGTATGGGTTAAGCATAGTAGGGCTTGCGAGGCATTAGTCATTGAGATATTTATGCAATTGTATGAGTGTAGTGAGATTCCTGTGATGTAGCCTATATCGCTTGGCAAGGGTGGTATGAGAGCTCGAACTCAAGCGCATAGATGAATGCTTGAGAGTTTTTCTATGCTAGCATGAATTTGTATGATTGTTTATATAAATAAATTGCATGATTGAACCCAAAACTTATATCCAAAAACATTAGAGGATCCATAACATCCTCAAACAGTGCCTAAAAGAATAAATTGATAGACCACTAATAAATGAAGAAACTAGAGACATGAAATTAGAGTCATAATAGTACGATTGATGCGAAACAATATAATGTCACTAAGAACTTGTTGTTCACACGGAATCACAAGGTAACAGGAACATTCATAACAATAATTATAATAAAAATAACAAGAAGGAGAAATTTCAGCTAGTTTATTGCTATGACCTTGACTTATCCACAAGGTATAATCTGTAGAATACTAGAAATAAGAATTCGTGGATTAATGAGATTGATTATGAAGTAGAGCTTGAGAAGAACGTGTTCAATTGGATCGACGTGAATTTAGTTTTCTGCTATGGATTGAGGCCTAACAACAGGTGAAGGGTCTCACCACCTAATTTCATGTCATTATATGAGATTGTTGGGAGAGCCGTGTAGATCGAGAGAAAAAGCTGTCCAAAAGAGGCAGTAATTAAATATTTATGTTCGTTATGGCATGAAATGATAGAATAAGGGCTAGCCATTTTCTTTGATAGGAACATTTTTATTTCATTTTTGGAATTTATGTAAAGAATTAGAATTTTATGTGGAATAAATGATATGTTATTTTGTTATATTAATGTAAAAATTGCTTCCATGGATGTTTTTGATTAAGTTTGTGGTACTAAATGGATTCTTGACTTGTAGATAATTGCTAGACCCATGAGGAGTTATGTGAAGGCAATAAACACTAATAAGGCTAGTTAGAAGAGCCTAAGGGCATTGGTGTTGGTAGTTGAGGCTCCTATAAGGGTAGTTATGTAACACCCTAGTTTTTAGTCCATTCGTTTTTTGTTGCATTTGTGTCATGCATGAAGAAGCATGCCCATTCCAAATTAATTATCAGGACATGTGTTACCGCCTAGAACTGGGACACTACTTTTCTCACATTCAAATTATATTAAATACCTTCTGGACACACCAAAACACATATGAATGATTCATTGATCCTTTGAATAGACCAAGATGTAACCCATGGAAATATATAGAGAGAATCAGATAAATGGAACCATTAACTTCAACTTTTAAAACTAAATAAAATGTGAAAAAAAGTTTCCAAGTGAAATCTCTAAAGCATGGCCTATGTAGCCAAATTGCAAACCATAAAGGAAATTAACAATTTAAATTAGTCTGGAAGACCATATGTCCAATCTATGCTAACTAATCAAATGAAAATGTCCTAAAACAACCTCCATAGTGAGGTTAGTAAACTAGCTAGTAAAATTTCCTGGAGATGTTGGTCAACAAGCGCCACCTCAAATGTCACCTAAAATGGAAAGGTGGGGTGTGCTCAAGAGCTCAATAGATCATACACAGTACATCCATATCATTATTTAAATCAAACACAGTCATGCAACCACTTCTCAAGCATATATTTGTTTATCAGATGTTAATCAAACCAAAGGACTGAACCCTAGTGTTCTCTCGTCATCATCATCAAGTTGAAAAGGAGAGAGAGAAAGTTCAATATATGCCAAATTTCAAAGAACTCTAGTGACACACCCATCACCAAAAATTTTGGATGCACCCATAGTTCTATCATCGAGAACAAAGGATAAACTCAATGTTCCAATAGCAAGAATACCCATAGAGATCCCCCGTGAACCACTATGTTGGTATGTGGTTCGAGTCTTAATTAAATGTGATTGAAATTATATAACCACTCATTTCATCATGATACGCATGTATATCATTTCATCATAAAACAAACATTACTCATACATTTAAATTAGACATGTTAATCATTTCATGATATCTAGGATATAGTCATGCATATATGATGTTATAAGAGCATGTAATCATCAAGCATGGATAAATCAATCATGTTTTTTAAAATTCATGTATAATAAGTGAAATCATTATCAAAACACACCTTGGCATGCTTCTAGGCATTCAAGCCATGTAAACACACAACATGTTTAGCATAAAATTCAAATAATACTAGAGAGCAAGGTAATCACTTCCACTTGTCAATTTGAATCCCATGGGCCCTCTTCTTTTTGCTTCAACAGCTTGAGTCCTCTACCTTGAAAGATTAAAACTATTTTCTTAGCATATGATACATTTCTAATGTTGTTTAATTATAATCTAATGATTCCTTAATAATAAAGGTGTGTGGTATGTAAAATAATCATACTAGATGGGCAACATTGTAATTTCACTTCTGTGTATCACATTAGAAGAGATGGTAATGCAATAACCAGGGTGTATAGGTGAGGGGCAAAGAGAAGAAGGCAATGCATTACCGTGGTAGCCAAGTTGCTTGTATGAAACACAAATAGGGTCTCAGATGTATTGCCACAGTAGGCTACTGCAGTAACCAAGTGACCCTAATTGCACTACTTCAATATTGTACCGTGGTAATCTGTGCATCTGTTGCACTACTGTGGTAGTCGCAAGATTTTTGAAAATGACTGGGTATTTATGTGAGTTGTTCTTCACATCGTTTTGTCTCTTCTGTGGTGTCTCAAAACACTAAATACTGAACTCAAAATGCATTAAGATACGGAGAAGTACATTATACCTCGATCCCAATCTCTTCTTCCTCTGTTTCCCCTTAAAAAAATATTTCAAGTGCCTCTAATTATCTGTTTATCAAAAGAAATGTGTATGTACCTAGGCAGCATAAAACAGTGATAGAACATGTTGATTCCACATGGAGTTTTGCAAGTTACTCGTGTATAGACGTTCCTGAACAACGTCTTGGTTTGATTCTTTCCTTGTTGTTGTTGTTCTTCACTAAACTTGACTAGTGAGACAGTCCGGGATAATTTGAATTGTTTAGAATCACTCTAGAATGTGTTTGAGAAGAGAAAATCATTTGGTGGTGGCTATGTAGGGTTCTTGGGAAGTTTTGTGCGATTGTGTGATAGTATGAATAAAGATTAGGGTTTTGCGTGAAGATGGTAACTTATATAATCATGGATTACCACGGCAACATGACCCATTACCGCAATAACTTGCACAATAGCATTTTTCTTTGTTTTGTGAAAATTACACACATTACCGTGGTAATTTGAATTACTATCACGACAATCAAGGTCTTTTGTGTTATTTTTTATTTTTTCGTCAATACTTTTCATGTTTATCCAAATTTATATATATTTTATATTTATTCTACATTTATTAACACTTGTATTATGTGATTATGAAGAGTTTATTCGTTTTATTCATTTATTTAAACTATTTTATATTTATTAACTCCAAAATTTTATCAATGGTTTATTAACTTTTGGGGTAGTACAACCTACCCCCTTAAAAGAATTTTGTTCTCGAAATTTAAAAGAGTGAATTTACTTGTATAATGTTGGCCAATCAAACATTTTTGGCGAAGAGATCTAGATATTTTGTCCGCATCTTGCTCTCCAACTCCCAGGTTGCCTCTTCAAGGTCATGATGTCTCCCCAATACCTTAACTAGAGGGATATCTTTGATTCTGAGACTCTGTACCTTCCAATCTAATATCTAGATCGTTGTTTCTTCATAAGTAGCATCATCGCTAATATCAATTTTCTCCCAGTGTATGATGTGAGAATGATTTGATTCGTATTTTCACAGCATTGATACATGGAATACATTGTGGATCAAGGACATCTTATTCTACATATCCAACTAATAGGCACATTCACCAACCCGTTTAAGTATTTCAAATGGACTGATGAACCTTGGTGACAACTTTCCCTCGACTCCAAACCATTTGATCCCTTTCTGAGGGCTGATCCTTAGAAAAACTTTGTCACCTGATTGGAATTCGAGAGGTCTTCACCTCTTATCTACATAGCTTTTTTGCCTACTCTAGGCTGTAGCTAACCTTTTCTAAATCTACTTTACCTGTGTGTTCATTTCTTCTACCAATTCTGGTCCTATGAATACATGATCTTCCAAGTCCGCCCAACACGATGGCAATCTACAGGGTCTACCATAGAGTGCTTCATATGGAAGCATTCGTATATTCGCTTGATAACTGTTATTATAGGCGAACTCTGCTAAGTGTAGATAATTGCTTCAATTACCCTTGAAATCAAGGCACAAGTTCTCAGCATGTCTTCCAATATTTGAAGGATCCTCTTAGACTGCCCATCAATTCAAGGATGGAAAGTCGTGCTCATAGTGATTCTACTTCCTAGCTCTTTCTACAAAATTTGCCATAATTGAGATGTAAACCTAGAATCTCTGTCTAAGACAACGCTCTTGGGAACACCATGTAGCCTTACTATTTCCTTGACATATGGCTCTTCAAGCTTCCCAGCTGACTCTGTAGATCGTATGGGTAAGAAGTGAACTACCTTTGCTAGACGATCCACAATCACCCATATGGTGTCCTCCCCTTTCTAGTATGGTTCTTTTGCTCTGCCCACTCTCAGGTATACAGATTCTATCCCCAAGTCTTAGTATATCGTCGACATCAATTTTGAAATCAGTATGCTTACCTCGCTTGATACCCCCCCCCATTAGATCAATAATCTATTTATCTCCTTTTTGTTCATCTCTTATCTAGTGTAGAAGATTTGGTTGGCAAGTCATGGCATACAGATATACCTAATCCTCATCTAAAGTTATATTGAAGTTATAATCGCCGATCAACTAATACATTTGCCCCTTTTTTTCATCACTCTTGCTAAACTTCCTATTAAGCGCATTGACTACACATTAGCCTTTCTTGGATGATAATGTAGTTGAAAGTCATAATCTTTCAGGAATTCTATCCACCTCCGCTGTCAAAGGCTCAACTCCTTCTAGATATAAATATACTTCAGGCTCTTACGATTTGAGAATAAATAAAAGTTCTCTCCATTGAGGTAATGCCTCCAAATCTTTAGTACAAAAATGATCGATGCAAACTCCAGATCATGCGTGGAGTCAGTTTTGTTCCTGGATCTTCAACTTACGTGAAGCACAGGCTATTACCTTTCCCTCTTGCATCAACACATCGCCCAAACCATTCCATGAAGCATCATTATATAGGGCATACCTCACACCGTGAGTTGGTTTAACTAAGATAGGTGTTGAAGTCAACCTCTTCTTCAATTCTTGGAATGATTGTCCACACTTTTCATCCCAAATGAATTTCTCTCCCTTTCTGGGTAACTTGGTCATTGCTTCAGCTAACTTCAAGAAGTCTTGGATGAACCTGTGGTAATATCTTGCCAAATCTAAGAAGCTTTTGATTTTTGTGATTGTCTTAGATTGTTTCCAATTTGATACTGCCTCAACTTTCTCAGAATCTACAGATGTTTCTTCTACTGAAACAACATAGCCAAGAAACTTAACCTTCGTCATCTAGAACTCACACTTCCTAAATTTAGCATATAGTTCATTTGTTCTAAGTATCTCCAAGACAATCCTCAGGTGCTCCACATGTTCACTCTCTAATCTAGAGTAGATCAGAATGTCATCGAAAAATACCGCAATGAATTGATCTAGATATTGCCTGAAGACTTTGTTCATCAAATCCATAAATGCAGCCGGTGTGTTAGTCAAACCAAACGGCATCACTGTGAACTCAAAATGCCCATATCGAAATGTGAAACCTTTATTGTGTATGTCAGACTCATGGATTCTCAGCTGGTGATATATTGAGCTCAGATCAATCTTAGAGAAATGAGTGGCTCCCTTCAACTGATCAAACAGGTCATCTATCATGTGCAGCGGGTAATTGTTCTTTATCGTCACTAGGTTTATCCACCTGTAGTCTACACATAACCTCATAAATTCATCCTTCTTTTTCACAAATAACACTTGAGCTCCCCATGGTGACTCACTGGGTCTGATAATCCCTTCTCTCGGAGCTCATCCAACTACGTGTTCAGTTTAATCAATTCTACTAGCGCCATTCTATAGGGTGGAATGGCTATGGGATCCGTGCCTAGATGTAACTCAATCCTGAACTCCACCTATTTGTGTGGTGATAATCCAAGTAGATCATCTGCATATTCCCACACTATAGATATCTCCTATATTTCTCTAGGTTTTTTAGCATCCACTTCTAGCAATTTTTTGAAGTCTTCATTCTGTTTTAAATAGTGTATGTAGCTAACATGGGATTCCTAAGCAATCTTTGCATATTCCCATTTATCTTAAACACATCCCTAAAAGGTAACATCTCTATCACCCTCCGCTTCTAACAGTCTATTTGTGTTTGATATTGGGTTAGCTAGTCCACTTCCAATATCACATCATACTCATGAAAAGAAAGTACATTGAGATTAGCTAAAATTAGTTTCTCTCCAAATCTAATGTCACATTTACAAAATCTCATGTATTTTACTATGTTCCTTATGATTGTGGCTACATGCAATATCATAGGCAATGGGTTTGTCACCAATTGTAATCTATCCAGTAAGTGTTCATAAATGAAGGACTTAGTAACAACCAATTCAATCAAAATTTTCACAGCAACATTAAACAAGATAAAAGTATCTTCCATTGTAGGTGCAAGGTCAGCCTGGGCATCGTTAACATAAAGTCAGGCTTGGTTTTGTCCTTGGCCTTGATTCTGGTTCTGCCCCTAATTCTTCTATGGTTGGGGCTGTGGCTACTACCTTTGTTATAGATGACTATCCTGCCACATGCCTGCTATTGTTGTGGAGGAGATGGAGCTCTGTTAGGATAGTTCTTCACGATATGTCCTCTCTAATGATATTGGTAGCATAACCCTTGTTTGTTAGCCTATTCCCTCTACGCATCCTTGCCATGGTCTATCTATGTCTACTGGTTCTGTAGCCTATAATAATTCTGCACCTAACTCTGATTCTGAGATGTTGATGCTTTGTACCCATCCTACTTGATCTGCCTATTCTATGAGGCTCATGTCGCTTGCTCTAGTTGTGACTGCTTGTGTCATTCCTCAAAGCTTGTTCATACTCGAGATCCTGTTAACCTCAAAGCTTGTGTCATTCCTCAAAGCTTGCTCTATTCTAACCAACATTTTTTTAATAGTAGTCGATCTCAGATAAAGGATGACCTTTCGTATTTCTACCTTTAGCCCCTCAGCAGATTTGTTTGCATTATACTACTCATCCTTTATTAGCTCAGGAGCAAACCTAGATAATTCTATGAATTTTTGTTTATACTCTGCCACTATTATTGTTTTATCCATTAGTCGGATGAACTCCGACTATAACTACCTCGTCTTTGCCATGGAGAAAAAGTTTGCATAAAATAGAGGCTTAAACTGCTCCCATGTCATAGTGGATACATCCGTGGCAAGATCATTCATGACCATCTCCCACAAATGATAGGCGGGTCTAACAAACTGGTACATTGCTAATGCAATTCTCCTGGGGCTAGTTGCCCCTAAGGCATTCGAGTATTTGTTCATCTTAGAAAACCACTTATCCGCTGCAAAGTGATCAGTCATACCCTCAAAAGTACTGGTTCACAATTTTTGGAACTCCATTAATAGGTTCTTTTGTTCTATATTATCCACAATCAATCAGTCCAATACTACTGGATCGCTAGGCAACGACACCTAATGAATTTGGGGTTGATGTTGTACCTATGGTTGTAGTTGTACCAGTGGCAGGTTCAAAACTTGTGGTAGATTTTTCATGACCTATTCTACCTCTTGCTAAACAAATTCAGCTAACATCTCTGTAGTCATCACTATTCCAACTAATGTTGTTACCATTGGCATCCAATTTTCCTTCTGTTCTCTTGTGTCGTTACCTCTTGTTCTTGCTATTATCTACAAGCCAAAAGTCATTTTAGTATCCCATATGTCAACATGATATCAGAAGAGAGAAATTTCAATATATAAAGAGCATCATAACTTTATTTCCATTCAATATGGGTGATACGAGTTTACATACTAAATGCTATTGCAACTTGTGATAATTGTCATCTTTCATATCTCTACTCATAGTTTGTTATTCTATTGTCAAAGTCATCTTTCCCACATCATTCGTACTACCATGACTCTAGATTTTCGTCTTTAAGTTCTTGGTGTATTCAGTAGCCTATCAGTTTATGCTTCTAAGTTTGAAATTGAGGTTTTTAACTCCTCGTGTTTGTTTTGAGTACATGATTTTTGGTCTAATATAATAGTGTTCAAAATTATAATATCAAAGAGCATGCAAACAACCGTCCAATCAACACACAATTCGCGCAAGCATAGAGAGATTTCCTAGCTTCCATCTATGCCTTCGAGTTGAAGTGTCACATACAACTCTTGCTTGGTGGCATAGGCTTCCGCTCAAAAACTTCACTACACACAAACAATTTTACAAATGTTTCAATGACTAAGGTTTCTGAATTCCCACTATACTTAACCATCCCATACCAACTAAGCATAGGAAAACAAGCTCTTCCTAAGTCACTAATCATTCATCGAGCATGGCTTGTCAATCTCTAAGTCCAAGATTCCTTCATCTCCCTAATTTATATGCATCTTATACCATGCAAAAGCTAGAGATACAAGATCATCTTGATCTTGTGTTCTAACCAAACAAGTAGTTCGTTATTCACACATTTTAGTCTCTAACTTATATCCTAATGGTTTTTATTTATGATCCACTATTCCTCATTGACAACACCCAAGTATCTACCTGTGGTCTCCTTTTCTAGACCTAAGGCCTCAATACTTGACTGAGTGGTTCCTCCATGGAACCAACAACCCTCAACAACTCAAGATACCACCTTTGGCATTTGAACTAAGCATCTTGCTCGGTAGTTGTACTAACTGAGTAACATTAGATTAAACATTTATCCAGCAAACTAAACATCTGCCCATGGCATCTACTACCTAGGTTCTCATCTCGCCCAATACTCTATAGTCTAAGCTCTCATCTAACCCAGTAACCTACTGATTGAGCTCTGATACTAACTTTGTAACACCCCAGTTCTCAATCCTTTCATTTCTATGGCATTTGTGTCATGCATGGAGAAGCGCACCCATTCTACATTAATTATCAGTAGCGTGTCACCACCTAGAATTGGGACGTTAATTTTTTCACATCCAAATTATATTAAACACCTTCTGGATACACTAGAACACATATAAATGATTCATCAATCCTCTGAACAGACTAAGAGGTAACCCATGGAAATATATGGAGACAATAAGATAAATTAACCATTAACTTCAACATTTAAAAGTAAATAAAATATGAAGTAAGGTTTTTAAGTGAAATCTCTAGCATGGCCTACGTGGCCAAAATCTAAACCATAAATGAAATTAACAATTTAAACAAGTTTGGAGGACCATATGTCCAGTTTATACTAACTAATCAAATGAAAATGTCATAAAACAACCTCCACAGTGAGGTTAGTAAACTAGCTAGTAAAATTTCCTGGAAATGTTAGTTAGCAATCATTGCCTCAAATGTCACTTGAAATGAAAGGGTGGGGTGAGCTTAAGAGCCCAGTGTATCATACACAGTGTATCCATGGCATTACTTAAATCAAACACAGAACATGCAACCACATCTCATACATTAGGCGTCTCAAGTATGTATTTGTTTATCAGTTGTTAATTAGACTGAAGGACTTAATCCTGGTGTTTTCTTATCATCATCATCAAGTTAAAAAGAGAGAAGGAAAGTGCAATATATGCCAAATTCCAACGAACTCTAGGGACATACCCATCACCAAAAATTCGGAACGCACCCATATTTTTGTCATCAGGAACAAGCTATAAACTTGTGTTTTAATCGCAAGAACGCCTACAATGATCCCCAGTGGACCACTATGACGGTACGTGGTTCGAATCTTAATTAAATATGATCAAAATTATATGACCACTCATTTCATCATGATATGCATGTATATAATTTCATCATAGAACAAACATTACTCATACCTATAAATCAGACATGTTAATCATTTCATAATATCTAGGATATAGTCATGCATATCTCATGTTATAAGAGCATGTAATCATCAAGCATAGATAAATCAATTATGTTATTCAACATTGATGTATAACAAGTGAAATCATGGCATCAAATCATTATCAAAACACACCCTGGCATGCTTCTAGGCATTCAATCCATGTAAACACACAACGTGTTTAGCATTAAAATTCAAATAATACTAGAGAGCAAGGTAATCACTTCCACTTGTCAATTTGAATCCCATGGCCCCCTCTTCTTGTTGCTTCAACAGCTTGAATCCTCTACCTTGAAAGATTAAAACTATTTTCTTACCATATGATGCATTTCTAATGTTGTTTAATTATAATCTAATGATTCCTTAATAATAAAGGTGTGTGGTATGTAAAATAATCATACAAGATGGGCAACATTGTGATTTCACTTCTGTGTACCATGGTAGAAGAGAGGGTTACCACAGTAACCAAGGTGAGTAGGTAAAGGGCAAAGAGTAGAAGCTGACACATTACTGAGGTAGCCAGGTTGCATATGTGAAACACGAATAGGGTCTCAGACATGTTACTATAGTGGGCTGCCACGATAACCAAAGGATCCTAATTGCACTATTGAGGTAATTACCACGATAATCTATGCATCAGTTGCACTACTACGGTAGTCACAAAATTTTTGAGAACAATTCCATGTTCGTTCGAGTTGTTCTTCATCTTGTTTCTTCTCTTCCGTGATACCTCAAAACACTAAATACTGAACTCAAAATGCATTAAGATACATAGAAATATGTTATACCTCGACCCCAATTGTTTCTTCCTTTGTTTCCCCTTCACACAGATATTTCAAATGCTTCTAATGATCTGTTGTATGAAAAGAAATATGTATGTACTTAAGCAACATAAAATAGTGATAGAACATGTTGATTCCACATGGAGTTTCGTGAGTTACCTGCATACAAATGCTCCTAAACAACATCTTGGTTTGATTCCTTCCTTGTCATTGTTCTTCTTCACTGAACTTGACTTGTGATATAGTCTGGGATGATTTTTGATGGTTTACAATCACTCGAGAACGCATCTGAGGAAGAGAAAACCATTTGGTGGTGGCTGTGTAGGGTTCTTGGGAAGTTATGTGCGATTACGTGATAGTATGAAAGAAGATTAGGGTTTTGTGCAAAGATGGTAACTTATATAATCACATATTATCGCGGTAACACAACCCACTACCATGGTAATCATGCATTACCACGGTAGTCTACCACGATAACCAGCGTGATAGCATTTTTCTTTGTTTTGTGAAATTTACACACATTACCACAGTATTCAAGGCCTTTTGTGTTATTTTTCATTTCTTCATCAATACTTTTCGTCTTTATCCAAATTTATATATATTTTATATTTATTCTATGTTTACTAACACTATTATATGATTATAAAGAGTTTACATGTTTTATTCATTTATTTAAATTATTTTATATTTATTAACTCCAAAATTTTGTCAATGATTTATTAACTTTTGAGGTATTACAAGTTATTACACTAGAGGTGTTGGTTGAGATCATCTGATAGGTGGAGGTGTAGTGTCATGAGAGCGCTCATACTTCAAACTTAGATACAGGCACAATTCCCACCTTCTACACTACCATTGTAACACTCCGACTCTCAATCGAACCTCCCGACAAGTTTTATGGGTCGTCGTCCGTTGAGAATCAGAATGTTACTTCAAAATTTTCTTGTCAAAATGTTTTTCTTTCAAATTCACGTTCTAATAAATAGTTCTCATAGAAATACATTTCTCATAAAACGAAAGATCAAAATAATTTTTCATTTCGTTCACCGATTTTCAATAGTTAGATAAAACAAATTTAAATCAAAATTTATAAATCATAAATCATAAGTCATTAATCGTAGATCATAAATTACGCAACAGAAATTTAAAACCAAAGTAATTACATATAAAATAGTGAAATCAAATTCAAACGAAAATTATGCATGCGGTTCTGTTCAATTAAATAAATAAAATACAACCTCTAAAGCCTTCTATCTCGGACGACCTCCCCCATGATGTGTCCAACCAAAAGTGCGAGTCCTCTGACGTAGATTGCTATGCAGTATGTCCAAGTGTTCCTGAAAAATAAAATGGGAGTGAGCTCAAAAGCCCAGTAGATCATTCCTACACATCACAGGCATTATACAGACCAAAATCCAAAACATTACAAACATTTTCAAACATTAAGCGTTTCAAACATTCATTTAATTTTGGTCGAAGTCTAAGACCAGAAGAGGGTTGAAATGCCTCTTGGTATTCTCCGTGATCACGTGTAATCATAGAAAGTCTTGAATACCATCTAAAATTAGTTATGTCACAAATTATGATATTACAGCCTAAGAGAGTATACTTATTGCAACTCGTACCATCTTTCAAAGACTTCTAACTGTCGTAGGCAACTAAAGGTTGGGAATACCTACGATTCGCCTTGTAGCTCGCCAATCTCAAGCGGTGATCCCTAGGAGATACCACCTTAATCCGCTTCAGGCTCGTCGATTGCACTGATACGTGGATTCTTAATAATCTTTCATCTTATTTTAGTTTTACAATCAAATTCAATTACACCAAGCATCACACAATCCAATAGAAAATTAATTAAATAATTCATCTATTGAAATGACAGTTTACATGAATAAATGGTGAAGTCTAAGTGCATGTTTTCCTATTCATGCATGCAATAATTAAATAATCATTCATCATACATCATTCAAGTATACTAAACAATTTCAATCAATTACCTAATAAAATTTTAATAACCTAGAACTATTCAAACTAATGCTTTGAATTTTAAATCCATATAATACGTATGAGCAAGGAAATCACGCCCACCTAATTTCGCAGATCTTCAGGGCTACCTTGCTTTCTATCAAGATGTTCGATACTCAAAAATTGTAAAACCTGAAATTTAACAATCAATAAAACTTTCTAAGTTCCTAACTCATATTTAATTTCATCCGAAATGTTCTTAAGCTTAAATACTTTCGACAATAATTATGAAGTCTAAATATTAATTTCAACTAATTTCAAGGTTATTCCAAAATTTCTAGAATTTTGTATATTCAAAATGAGACAATTTCTAAGTTCTCTAAATTTCTTAATTTGAAATTAAAAAAATTACTAATTAATTTCAAAGCTTTTACAACTTATTCACTTTTAAATAAATCTATTAGATTAAAACTAATAATTTAAAAACATTAGAACTTATATTTGGCTCCAAAAATAATTCACTCGCTTTATATAAATCTTATTCTACTTAATAAGATCTTTATATCTAGCTTGACCTAAGCTCTAAATTATTAATTTTTTATCTAAAAATTTCTAAGTTACTCTTTTAAAATAGATTATTCATCTTCTAATATTATTCTTTATCTATTATATAAAAATTATTCTTAATTAAATTAAAATTCTGACAGCAGAAATCTTTTTAATTTGGGTTTATAAAATATTGAACCTTCTAAATTTTGATATTCGTATTTTAATATTTATTCAAAATTCACATAAATCAAAATAATACTTCTAGCATAAAAATATTTAATAAAGCTTCAATTTTTCATATTTTCAACTACGAGATTTTAAATTTTCTAAATTTTATTCTTCCCATCTAAAATCTAAGAAAAATAACTTTCAAATTATTTAAAATTTAAAATTTAAAAATATACGTATTTTATCTCTCTTCGTCTCTTTCACATGAACGAACGACACCCATCACTTTCGCATGAACGAACGACACCCATCACGAAGCTCTTTGTTATACGTTGTTCTTTACTTAGATCGCCTCAACAATGTTCATCATCTTCGTTCCATCGTCACACGAATCCATACCACCCCAAATCACGAAGCCCCTTTCACTCATCCAAAATCCAGCAACATACAACGCACAACCAGCTTCATCCTCTTCTTTGTTCTTCATTTTTTTTTTCTTGCTGTTCGTCACTTCTTCTTTGCACGAAATTATTCATCCTTTCTTCTTTGTTCATCATGTTCATGAATCCAAAATCACACACACACACACACACCACGGCTAGCACATCAGAAAATCCCAAATCACTTCTTCATCATTCTTCACAGCCAGCAAGCATCGTTTTTCACGTTCTTGCTCCAATCACATATCCAAATCAAAACAAACAACTCACAAACAATCAGCCCCAAATCTGAAAACGCGTCATGCACAACCAGCAAGCCCACCAAAATTTTCTGTTTTTCCATTTTTCACGGCCAGCCACTAGCAACCAAACCCAAACCCAAATCACAAAAGCTAAAAAAACGCTCCAAACCAGAAAATCAATTTGTGCCCTAAATTCGAAAATGCCCAAATCTGAAAACACACAACCTCCAGATCAATATCCATACGAGCCCTAAATCCCACACACACATCAGATTTTTCGTTTTCTTCTTCAATCACGGACTGCATCATTCAACACCAAAACTCCAATTAGAAAAAAATCCAGCAATAGCAAAACATCTTCGTTCAAGATTCTTCTTCTTCCTATCCGTTCTTGCGTGAGTGTAACAGCAACACCAGAAATTTTCTGGTATTTTTTTCGTTCGTCTGGCTGCAACACCCGGATCTGATTCACACCGTAGCTGCTTCGTTTCACACATGAATCACGTCTTCTCATCTTTGTTCTTGATTCACCTTTCCCAAATAAACCAACTCAAAGCCAAAAAGCCCCAAATCTAATTTTTCATTTTCGTTCTTTTTTGGTTCTTCTTCTCCAACAACCGAACCCAGATTTTCTTGCTTCATTTATCTAGAAAACTTGACCAACTCACCGCCCATTTCATTTCTTCAACTTCCAGATCTCTCTATCATGCTCAAACTAGAATTTTCTAGTTTATTCGGTAAATTTCCAGATTGTTCGTCTTCCTTCTCTGTTTCGTGATTTCGAGATTTTTCATTTTTCTTCTTTTTTTTTTCCAGTTAACAGAGCATAAGTTTTATTATTATTATCATTTCATTTTTTTTTATTTTTTTATCAATACAAAGCATTCCCATCTTTTTTTTCTAGAATTTTCATTTTTTCTAGTTAATTTTGATTTCAAAAATCTAAACCCAAATTTTTATTTAGTTATACTTTTACTTATTTATTTATTTTATTTTTTTCAATCAACTTTTAATTTCTTTTTCCTTCAATCAACTAATATTTATTTATTTATTTATTTTTCTAAAACATTATAAATTCTAAAATTCATATATTCATTTATTTATTATTTTATTATTTTTTTAAAGCATTATTAATTTAAAATCTATATTTTTATTTATTATTATTACTTTTTTTTGTAAAAACTATTGTCTATTTCATTTTTATTTTTATTTTTTTTGTTGTTTTATTTTTGAACTCTCATTTTTTTATAAAATAATTTTTTTAACTTGCGACGTAATGCGTTCGTAAAATTACAAGGTGTTACAACCACAGTCCTATCTTAAAGTTTAGTAGGCCCCATACCTAATGGCTTAGTAGTGTTGGGTCAAAAATTACCAAAAATAAGGAGCAGGTGAAGTTATTGATAGAATTTCACAAGCTTGAACCAAGTAAGTTCAAGACCAAGCTAGATCACATGGTCATGAATATCTAGTTCTCATAGATGAATATGAATATGAATGCTTTGAGGGCAACATGCCCTAGGAGAGTCGCATTGGTTGTCCATTAGTTCATAGGACCAATATAACACTAGTGGGAAATGGTTATGAACTCTAAATACAGATGTTTCGACTATAGCACGGGAAGAGTTTAAGACTATGCTTTATGATTAGTTTTTTCTTCAGCTATCACTACACAACTTTAGTATGCTTTATGATTGTGAATATGATACCAAATTCACTAAATTGTCACATTTTGCACCAGGATTTGTAAGAGATGAGTGGGTTAAGGCTAAGAGATTGGCAAAAGGTTTGTGCATTGAGATTAGTAAGTTGATTATTCTATTGGGTTTGACTATAGATAAAGAGACTATAATTAAAGCTTAGTTGATTGAAAGGGAACAAACTTCGATCAGGCACTAAGAAATAGCAATAAGCGGCTACTACCTGACCAATAGCAGGTACTTCTCATAAAAAGTACAATATGAATGATGAATTAGGGCATTGCAACATTAAAATTTGGTGTAGAATGGAAATAGGCCATAAGGAGCCCAGCCTCAACAATAGCAATTTCAGTAGAGGTGACAATATTAGCAGGCACAACCAAACCATGTTAGAGAGGAGTAGGTAGAGCAAGGTAGAAGGCAGGGTTGTGTTTTCATTGTAATCAGAGGGGATATTTAGCCAAGAATTGTCCCATTAGAGTCTCAACTCCTCCACAACAATGGCAATATGACCAAGGAAGAGGACGAAATGGCTCCCCCCAAATGAGACAATAGTAGTAGCCTTAGCAAAATTAGAACTAGGATTAGGAGCAGAATCAAAATCAAGGTTGTGGATAGAACCATGTCATAGTTTATACTATTGCACACATACAAACTAAGCAAACTCTTACAATAGAAGATACATTTCTTTTATTTAATGTTGTGAAAATCTTGTTTGACGTAGGCACTACTATGTATTTCATTGCCAAACACTTAGTGAATAGGTTGTAACTCAGAATATATACCCTACCTGTAACTTTACGTATATCCACACCTATAAAGACTACAATAACCTCCAAGAATCCTTGTAATTATGACCTTAGATTTTGGGTAAAGTTGATTTCAGCTGATCTGTGTACTCCCATCTTATGAATATAATGTAATAGTAGGGATTGATTAGTATACCTAGGACATAGCACAAACTGATTGTCAGAAATGGAGGGTGATGTAACACTAATCTCAAGATATACCTTTAGAATCTATGGTTACATGCAAAGGTTCCTAGAAGTCTGATGTTAGTGATGTTGAGTTACATGAGTTAGAGTAAAGATTTAAGAAAATTAATAGAAGAGGACAATGAAGAACAAGAGGAGATCCAAGAGATATTAATGGTTGAGGAGTATGTAGATTTATTTTCAAATGATCTACTAGGATTGCCACCACATAGAGAAGTAAAGTTCAAAATTGAGGTTTACTCAAAGACTGATCCCATAGCCATTTGTCCCTATCGAATGGCGCCAGTAGAGTTGATAAAGTTGAAGACTCAACTTGATAAGCTCTAGAAGAAAGGGTTCATTAAACCAAGTGAATCGCAATTAGGGGCTCTAATATTGTTCATAAAAAAGAAAGATGGATCCATGAGGTTGTGTATGGACTATCAAAACTTGAACCAAGCCACAAAGAAAAACATGTGTCCATGACCTATTTGATCAATTCAAGGGAGCCATACATTTCTTAAAGATTGATCAAAGGTCATGATATCACTAGTTGAGGATTTGAGAGTCAAACATACACAAAACAACTTTAAAGACTCTATATGGGGCTTTGAGTTCATGGTATTTCCATATGGTTTAACCTATAAACCACAACATTCATGGATTTGATGAACAAGGTTTCAAACAATATCTAGATAAGTTTGTAGTCATATTTGTTGACGATGTAATGATATACTACAAATTAGAGGCAGGAAATGTAGAGCATTTGAGAAATTGTTCTAGAAAATCTCAATAGAAATGAATTATTTGCTCAATTTATTAAATGCGAGTTATGGATGAAGACAATCAAGTTCTTTGGTGATGTGGTTTCAATAGAGGGTATATCAATAAATCTTGATAAAGTTTAGTTAGTTACACACTTGAAGCAACACAAAATTTTATCAGACATATGAAGTTTCTTAAAGTTGGTTAGATACTACCGCAGACTCATCCAAGAGTTCTTGAGGTTAGTTGTAACCATGACTAATCTAACCAAAAAGGGATCAAGTTTATTTGGAATGATAAGTGTGAAGCCGCATTTCAAGAATTGAAAAAAAAGGCTTACTTCAACCCCATACTAGTTACTCCAACACATGGTATTGGATATGTTTTGTGCACCCCCTATGCTAATTATCTTTTAAGCAGTTTATTAAGTGCAAAGTCAGGTTATTAAGAAAACATTGTTTAATTTTAAAAATTGTTTTTATAAGAAAAATAATGCTAATTTAAAAAAAAAATAATCTTTTCCAAATTGTACCCTCTTGGGTGTCGAGCATCTCAAAGGGAATATCACTCATTTATATTCAATTCCATCGGTAACATGATAATAAATCCAATCATGAGTAAAAATAAACCATTGAAATTAAGTCATAATTCCAAAACAATCCTTCTTGAGGCAATCATAAGTTTCCCCAACGATGACATGCATCCCAATCAAATAAAAAATTACGTTTACTGCCAGTGCATATAGTTAACCATGTTCAAATATTACATGTCAAAATATAACATAAGACCATGAACAAGAATGAAAACGAATGAATTGAAAAGGTCAAGTAGGGTCTCATATCCCAATTCAGCTAGTACCTGCATTTGAAAGAAACAGAAGGGGATGAGCTTTTATGAGCCTAGTGGGTCATATAACTCTTACATGTGTTTAGTCAAACATGTACCATAACAATAAAGCATATATTGTAATACATTAGGCATTTCAAATAGTTATTTATTTTATGATAGATCACTGGGTAGTGGTGCAAACCTATGTAGTCCACAGATCATTATTATTAGATGGCCCCACCATGGCTACAAATGTGGACAAATAACACAACACCAATTAGTCAGTTTATTAAAACAACTTTGCCCAAGGCCCAAGGAACTCATATAGGCATTTTTTGTGTGTGACTAGCCAAACCAATGTCGCAGAAACAGTAGGCGAACTACCACCACCCAATAGTCATGAAATTTAGATTATTATCATAATCGTGTGATTTTAAGTGTTTTTAAAATTATGTATAACATAATCTAAGTCAAAATAGAGTAACCAACAAACTATCATACTTGATTTGTAAGATAGTCTTCATTATAATGAACTTATGTATATGTCTTACATCATTTCGTGTTTTTTTGTGGTTGATCACCAAGTAGGTTGTAAGCCCTATGTAATCCATGAATCATTACCATCAAACGACCTTGTCATGGATATACAAATGGCCAAATACCACACTGCTTAGAAATATTTTTTTGAAAACAAGTTTGCTCATGTCTCAAGGAGCTCACACGAGATTTTCTAATGTGTGACTAGCCCAGCCAATGTCACAACAATATCATGTGAGCTACCACTGCTCAACAGTTCTAGAATGTGAATTATTATCTTAATCGTGAGATTTTAAGTGTGGCCAATGTGAATTATTATCTAACTCAAAATGTAATAACCAATAAACTTTCATGTTTTATTAATAAGATATTTTTCGTAATGTAAAGTCAACTGCATATCTTACATCATTTCATGTTTTCCCTTGTTCACATATATGTCATCTTTGTACACATGCATTTGATATCAAACTCAATTATTTTTCCAAATCATATGCCTAGCACATATTTCTAAGGCCATATGCATCATAAGGAAAACACATTCCATGCATAATAAATATCATCATGGTCCCACTTAACATACATCAACATGTATTATTCATCATCATATCATAACACACATTAAAGAACTATCTGGGTATACGATACTTTCACTTAAGCCAAATATTTTTTATTACTACACATGTATATCTAAATGAAGAGAAGTTAGAAGTACACTCATCCCCACCTCAATAGTCCCTTAGCAATAATAGTGAACGCAGACCAAATGTCACAACTCTTCTAGCATGGATTTAGTCTCACCTATGTACACATAAACGTCTCATTTTTATTGTGCGATTATTTGGACTATTCATTCCTCTTAAGCTCATAATCCTTAGGGTCCTTTTATTTCATTTTGGTCCTCTAGAATCTCTCTTTAGGATTCCTAGTCAGTGGCCAAACAATAAGTGAAAGATTGGAAGTTTCCAAAAATATCATTCTAGAACCCTTCTTACCATGGTAATCAGACAAATTTTTCGCGACTATGTTCTAATTACTATAGTAGCATACTACTCAATGTCTTGTGGGCATATTTTTGGATTCTTTTCCAGGGCCTTCTCAATGATGATTTTTCACATTTTGTTTATCTTTCAATACTATATGTGACCATGACCATTTGGTTACTTATCTTCTGAAGATTTGAGATCAAAAGTCATATTTTTCTCCATTAGTCAAGGTTTAATGGTAACAATACTTCCACTGAAAACACTTAACTTTGGGGACTTGGTTCCCACTACTCGAGCCACCATTTCCCATCTTTTTTATGGTGGTTTCAAGGTGGTATTAGGTACTTTATAAGAGTCTAGGAGTCATAGTCCAATTCATGCATCATCAATAACAAAAACAAACCTAAAGTGAGTTGGTCTTAAGCCTTCCAAAACTTGAATCAGGATGTGTAAACACCCAACTTTGTGAATACAGTCCTGAGTCTATAAGTCATTGAAATATCCCACATCGATCAGATTCCAGAGTGATGTCTGGGTTAAATGTACACTCGGGGGTGTCTCATTGTGCCGAGCACTTTTGGGAGACTCAGGTTCGAGTTTTGCCAAGAACAAAACCCTACACTCAGTCAATGATGCATAAGGTGGGGACAATATCGGTACGTAATAGGCCTGAGTTGTTATAAATGGTATCAGAGCCACTTTATAAGTGATGGAGGTGTGAGTCCTGAGGACAAGACTGCTCCCAGGGGGGGTGAACTGTAATAATCCCACATCGGGCTGGCCACGGAGTGTTGCTTGGGCTATAGGTGTATTCGCAAGTATCTACAATCAACAAGGCCTTCCGGGGGGCCTTGGGTTCGAGTCTCAATAAGAATAAAACCTCGCACGTTGAGCTTGTCTAAGGTGGGGACAATTTAACACCCCGCCTCCCAAGTCTCACCTTCCACGTCTTTGATCAAAAATCTTGGGATGCTCGGGAGACGGGCCTGTACTACATTTTCTTCTTCTTAGACCCCAAATGCAATAGGGTTCCTGTGTACATTAGTCTATGTACAAAATAACATTATGGTAAATAAAATTCTTCATTTATTCATTCGACAATTCCGAGTACAATAATCCATTACAGCGAAAAATAAATTTAAAACTGAAAATACATGATTTCACTTGGGCTGATGTGTTCTACATTGAAATAAATAAAAACTTTCAATGGGTAAATCTCCTCGCAAGCTGATTAATTTCCTGTTGTGAAAAATAAGGGGTGAGCTAAAAAGCCCAGTGAATCATTCCATCTATTTAATTCATTATTCCAACCAAACAATGCAAGCAGATCAAACACTTTCATAGATTAATTTGATTCAACCAATAAATTAATTTAGTCGTAATTTAGACCGAACGGGAATACCCTCTGTACTCCAAATCTAGGGAGAGAGATCAATTCTAAAACTCAAACCCATTTCCAGTGGGATTATTCTTAAAACCCGTTCCATGCTGGTGTCAGTATTGACAGTCAATTCCAATTCTACATGGAACACAAAAAGTTTCCCGTACAGGTACGTGGTTGAAATCTCATTTAATCTGACTTTTGTGTGCAAGAGCATGGTAGATAAACATTTCAACAGAAATTGAACATACCACAGTATAACATGATAAATCAACAAAAACACAGATGTTCGATTTCTGATGTAGAAGCTCGTACGAGATGCAACTACAGAGCATACTCTCTCAAATAGGAAAACGAGTTTCGATTTCTGATGTAGAAGATCGTATAAGACGCAACTACAGAGCATATTCTCTCAAACAGGAAGACTTTCGATTTTTTATGTAGAAGATCGTACAAGATGCAACTACAGAGCATACTCTCTTGGTCATGCAACATGATGATTGAATGACATAAATGCAAAGAACAAGAATAATAAAAAAAAAAACATAAAAGATCAAGCTAACCAAACAAGCAAGCATTATCTAAGTCAAAATAATAAATTAAAAGAAAGGAAAGACACTCACGTCAAGATCGCTTCCTAAATTATTTGTAGCACTTTGTGGCTACTACTTCACGAACTATTTAGAATAGCTCAAGCAAAGAAGAACTAGAACTAAGGTTGTCAAGAATGAGGCAAAGAGAGAAAGCAAGAGGAATTTTCAACTCTTGTCTTTGGGATGAACGAAATGGGTGGAGTAGGGGGGTTTATATAGGGCCCTCTTCCAAATAGTGTATCTTTCCAATGTGGGATTATTCCTTCCTGCACATGCCCACTTTAACATCTCAACAAATGAAATATTTCATTCATGAATGTCTTTCCTTCACAAATTACTTCTTTATGTATATTACCATCATACTAAACGAAATATTATTTTCATGAGCGCATCTAATTAATATTTTATACACATACTTTTTTATATTAATATCATACTAAAAATACTATTTTCTTATTCAAATAGAGAAACTTATATTTACCCAATAATTTTATGTCTAATATTAATCAATGTATATTCTTTTATACTTCCATACTAACTAATTAATTACATACCAATGACATATATATATATATATATATATATATATATATATATATATATA
>JAJIYU010000651.1:0-46625 GCA_030144865.1 Tinospora cordifolia
TAATTAGAAACACGATCCAACGTCCAGAAATCCATCATCCGTCGAATTTGTAATCGCACGGCCAAGATCAAGATCCTATCGCACACCCGGATGTACCAAAACATCAGGATCAGACGGTCCAAAATCAATCTATGCAATCCAACGGCCCAAATCGAGGCGCACGACATCAATCGTGAACGAGATTCGAAAACGCAACTCGAGAATGATCCAACGATTGAGATCGCACCCACTAGATCCAACGGCCCATACGGTTTTCGGTGATCGCAAAATCGATCCGCACTCTGTATCCGAAGACCATCTGACGGCTCAAAATGAGGTGCGCTGAGGAGATCGCGAAATGATGCATCGATCGAGGATAATCAACGGTCTAGATGAAATATGAATTTCTTCAATCACGAAACGCATGTCTCGAGGATGATCTGACCATCCAGAACTAATTCGTTAATCGTGGTCGCGAACCCACACCGCAATTGAGGTTGATCAGACGTCCCAGATTTCATCCGCCTAATCTAAATCTTGATCAAGTGCTGCGATCGAGGATATCTAACGGCTGCCATTCTATCCACCCGATCTGATCAAGAAACATACCTCGAGGATGATCTGATGGTCTAGATTGAATAAACGAAAAATCAAACCGAAAATCCGAATAAATCATCCAAAAATCTGAAAAAAAATGTTTCTAAACTCCAAAAAATTTCAAAAAAAATACCTACTATTTTCCTATGCTTGGGGGGCACAAAAATTTGAATTTTTGCAAGTTTTCCACCAAACAACTTACCATTTTACACACTTTTGAAGCCTACATAAACCCCCCCTCCCCCATGCTCACAAATCAAACCATCCCAAGCAACAAGAGTTGAATTGTCATCTTGTGTTTCAAGCCCTCTTCTTGGCATTCTCCTTGGTTCTTGAGTGTTCTTAAGAGTTCTTGAGTGTTTGGAAGACTTGAAGCAACAGAACTCTGCCGGATTTCAGAGGTGCGTAGAAAGGACGCATTTAAGGTGGAAGTGACTTCTAACCTTTACTTCTTTATTTTAATTTGAATAAATCTTGCATGTGTGATGATGTTTTGAAGATGATTGATTGAACTTATGTCTTTATATGCATGCTTTATTTATTGTGTCACGAATATACATGTTATGCATGTTTAGAAATTAAGAATATTGATGCATTGTGCCATGAATAAATATTTAATGTTTCTTGTCATGTACATGTTATGTCGATGGTTTAATCCGATATTGTGTGTTTTATCACTAAGAAAAGATTAAATAATGACTCAATCCATGTATCGACGCGATGATAGGGGCGGGGATAGACGTCATCGTGTGTGTTCCACCCCCCGACCCAGCTTGCCGGTTTCTTTTATTTGATTGATGACTTTGAACTGGGATTCCAAAAAAGTGAACCCACTTGATAGATAGATAGGGGGTTTGAGTTTCCAAGAGTGATTCTCTCTCCCCACGATATGGAACACAGGGATTAAACTCTTTCAGTCCGAATGCCAATGAAAACAAGAAATTGTTTGAATCGCCTAATATACAAAAGTTTTTGATATGCTTGGTTTGTTTGAATTGAAATAATGATTTAAATGTTAGAAAGATCCACTTGGCTGTGTGCTCACTCTTCATTTTATTTTTCAGGGAATTAAATCACATGAAGACCATGAATGTTAGTTAGGTTCTTCTTATTTAAAAAGTTTCTAATTTTTATGTAAGGGCATGTTGCCCAAGTTTTAAGACTTCGGCTATAATATTTTTTTTAATTATGTACTCAATTTTATTTAATTAATTGAGTTTATGAATTTCAGTTATTTTTTATACTATTGCCTTTTTAAATTCTTAATTTTAAGTTATGTACGGTTAAATACGATCAAGGCATGAAATGACTGAAATAGAAGGTCAAGTGTGTGTCGCTTGTAATGTAACACCGGCCCGGCCCGCCGTTTGGTTTAGTCCACCGTCAAAAAAATGGTGGATGCGTCCAATGTTTAATGATACGGGAGTTGGGGTGTTACATTTCGCCAAGTCTTAGGGTATTCTCAGAATTTATCCTAACATCAGTATGCTTATCCTATTCAATCTCCTCTATTAGGCTTGTGAATCATTTGTCTTGCTTTCGTTCATACCTAATCTGATGTAAAAGATTCGAATGGCAATTCATGTTATGGAGATTGGCTCGTCTATCATTCACACCCAGCCTAAAGTCTTTGGTTAACTGGTACTTCCCTTTAAGGTTGAAAATTCTTTGGTAGCATCCTGCCTTCGACTTAGTAGACTTGACCACACGATAGGCCTTGGGACTGTTGTTTTAAGTGACTAACACTTTCTTTCTATTTTTAACATTCAAAACATAGCCACAAAAGCTCTTAAGGAAATTAATTTCATTAATTGGAAATGTTTAGGTACAGAACCTTATTCAAACCAAAATTCGTAAATGCTAACATCCAACAATTTTAAGTAAAGGACTCAATGCTGCTAATTAAATTAAAAACAAGTTTTCTTTCCTAATATTGTTATACTAGGGTTTCTAGGGTAGGTCTTGATCTTCTCGAGCCTCAACAACAAATACTCTAGCCTAGTTTTGCCCATGACCCTAATTCTGCCCCTGGTTGGCATTCTGTTGTTCTTATCTGCCTTGAGAACGACCATTCTAACATCCTACCTTAGTATTCTATGGCTGAGGAGCTTGAGTGGGTACAACCAGGCAATTTCTGGCAAGATGACTCTTCTGCCTGCACACGTAGCACAATCCTAGCTTCCTCGCCTGTTCTTTTAGTTCATCTTTATTTTGTTCCTGTTTCTGAGTTTGTGGTGCTTTCCCACCACTCTTATTCTTTTTTTGGGCCACTTGATTATCCTTGTCATTTCTAGGCATTTTCTTTTTACCTCTCAACCTCTGTTATAGGTTGAGTTCTTGTTCCATTTTTAGATCCTTTTCCAAGATATCCCTATACGTCTTTAGGCTCAAAGTCCTTACTATTTTTTGGATCTCCATCTTGAGACCCTATGCAAATCAATTTGCTTTTATTTTCTTTTCCCTAATCAATTCTAGCGAGAATTTGACCAGTTCAATAAAATTTCTCTCATATTTGGCTACAGTCAAGTCCCTTTGATTTAGCTGGACAAATTTTTCATATAGCTTACTTAGTGTTGCTTCAGGAAAGAACTTTTCGTAAAAGATATCTATGAACTTTTCCCAGATCATTGCTTCAACATTTGTGTTAGGATCCATCTTCATCATTCGCCACCAACTTCTGACTGTTCCCTTGAAGTAGTGCGTTGCCAATGCTACTCTACGTGATCCCGTTACCTTCAGTACATTTAGATGTTCCTCCATTTCTTGATACTAGTGATCAGCGGTGATACAGTCTGTGGTACCATCAAACCAAGGAGGGTAAAGCTTCTGTAACTTCATCAACGTCTTCCTGTGCTTCTCATCCTTTAGGTTTTCCTGAGTCTACTGACGATCCAGAACCTCGAATACAGTTACTGGTTGCGGTGTAGGAATTGGTTCAGGTGGTTTTGCCGCCTAAGGTATCATTTGAGGTAGTGTCCTCATGATCTAGTCTAAGACTCTCTGAATGACTTCATTCATCATGTTTTCCATTTTCGCTTCCATCCCAACAGGATTTTCCTATTCTTGCTATTCAGTTTCATCTGATATTGTAGCCCTGGTAGCGTATCTCTTTGATCCAGCCATTATCTACAAGTCGCAAGCCATTTTAGTATCGATAAGGTTTCACAGTGAAAGATTTAAGTGAATTATGATCTAGGACACACAATCCATCTACCTTTATCTTTGATATACCAAAGGCTTTCCCAAACTTGAGACGATTGTTGTTTCGTCCATATTCGTTTATCGAGTTCGTACTCCCTAGCTTTTTGTTTTGTTCATACTATCTTGTCTCTAGGTTCTTGATTTGTTTAGTGGCCTAATAGTTTATGCTTCTAGGTAATTTTTGTTCTTGGTACAATGTTTGATTTCATATGACATACATATAAACAAATTAAGCATGCATTTCAAACAATCATACAATCAAGCAATTTCACACTAGTAAAGCAAAATTCCAGGCTTCTATCTAAGCTTTTAGGTTAAAGTTTCACATACCACTCTAGCCCTTCTACTTTTACTTTCACTCAGAATATTGCTACTCCCAAACAATTTTGCAAATGTCTAGAAAACTAAGGTTTTTCGAGCCTACTATACCTGATCATCCCATACCAGCCATGCATACAGAAACAAGTTCCCAAAGTTACCAATCATTCACCAAACATGGTTTGTCATTCTCCAAGTTCAGGCTTCCTCTATACCCTCGAATCCCTATGCATCCCATTTTACATAGAAACTAGAGACACAAAATCTTCTCGATCTCGTATTCTGACCAAACAATAATTCTGTTCTCACACATTTTCAGTTTCTAACCTATGTCCTAAAGTTTTATGCTTTTGATCCACTATTTTACCCATTTCTCATCCTAAGGTCACTTCCCTAGACTCAGGGTTTTAGTCTAGTTGACTCACAACCTCTGTCTAGTCAAGATACCACCTTGGGCATCTTTTTCAACCTTTATTCAATTTCTTGCCCTGATATTTTCACCTTATAATTTTCTTTTATAAAAAGTAAGAGTGTTTTTCAACTCAGACCACTTGTACAAACTGGTGGAACAACCTCCAGATTGGGCAGTGAGACCGAAGTCTGCTTAGCAACCGCGCTTTCTAAGGCGAGATAACCCACCTCTCTTTCAATGTTTAGCTTTACTCAAGACAAAGCTTACCCACTATCAGTTTAACTTGCAATCTTTGTATCCAAACAAAACATTTCAAAACATATTTTTCTTTCTCAAAAACACTTTTCAAAATAGTTTTCGATTTCAAAATAGAAGGTAGGGCATTCAAATTTCAACTCAAAGCATAGGTCTTTAATTGAGTTAATACTTTCTAAATATAAAACCACCATTGCTATAAGATAAAACTTTCTAATTCTAGCCCAACAACACATGTTTAGGCTGAACTTTCAATTTCCAACCCAGTGTTTCTAATAATTGAGCTTTGATACCACCTTTGTAACACCCCAGCCCCCGAGACTTGATTATTTAGCTAATCACAAGGCGGGTCGGGCCATGTTACATTTACAAGTACAGAACTTGCATCACATTCTATTTTAATTATCTCAAGTCTTATTAATTCATGATGAGTTTACAACCCAAATAATTTAACTTTACTTTAATAAGACTATTACAAGGGAGATAAAAGAAATCTTTAATCTTTATTTATTCAATAAAATAATAAAGAAGTACATACTTGAATTTCAGATTATAAAAGAGTACATAACTCAATTAAAAAAAAACTAAATTTAGTGGAAGTCTTAATTTAAATAATCATAATTTGGCAACATGCCCTTACATATAAATTTTCAAATTTAAAACCCTATCTATTTTTCAGTAGTCTTCATGATTCAATTTCCTGAAAAATTATGAGAGAAAGGGGTGAGCACAAAACCTAGTGAATCATTTTATAATCAACTAAATTATTAATTCATATCAAAAGCACATCCAAATTTAAACACTTATAAACAATTAAGCGATTCACAGAACATCTTTGGTTATTGTTGACATTAAGACTAAAAGAGGTTCTAATCCCTTGATGTTCTTATCAAAGCACTCCATTATTGGATGGAAAAATAATTCATCTTGTCATATTCCATTGAAATGAGGATCTCAAGTCCACATTCCAAGTACTTTGGTTTATACTCATCCACACACAGTGATGAACCCCACATACACTAATTATATGTAAAGAACAACCATAGCACCACTTAGATTACTATGATAGTATGTGGTTCATAACTTTAAAGTCTTAATCTTAATTCCTATATATTCATGAATCAAAAACTCAGAATAATAAAATTAAGAATAAAACATTCAAAAAGTATGAAAACAATACATAGCATGTTTCATAATTCAAATCAAACCTAAGCATGAAAACTGGGCATGACATGGTATCATGAATGCTTAAAACATACAAGCACGATAATCTAAATTTAAATCATGATTAAACTTATTGAAAACTAAAAATAAAGATTCTAAACTAAAAATAAAAGATGCATGAACATGATAGAAACTCAAACTAGTAAAGTAGAAGTGTAGGAAATCTCATCCACCTTAGTTGCTTGTTTGTAGAAAATTCGACAGAGGTTCCATTCTTCTATGCACTTCAAGAAAACCAACAACTTTAAGAATGTAAAAGAAATCTAAAATCCTAACCTCTCTCTAAAAATCACTCAAGAACACAAGAGGGTGAGAAGAGGTTGCCAAGAAGAGGCCTAGAATAAGGAAAGCGGGAAGTGTCAACTTTTTGCTTTGGGATGAAGAATAAGTGTGCACAAGGGGAGATTTATACAAATTTTTCAAGACACAAGGGGGCCACAGTTTTGGAAAATTTGATTAGGGTTTCCACTCATGTGTGGCGGCTAGGTTTGCACATAAATCACAAGGGGATGACGAGAGTTTGAAGTTCAAGCATATGATGGTAATCCTCACACTTGGCACCAAGATAGTATATTTTTGGGTTTAGGAAACATTCTTGTTCTTGTTTCTTTGGTTTCTTCTTGTGTATGAAAGCTAGGGTTCCCTTGTGAGCATGGATTAAACTTTTAAAAACTTGTAATTATGTTCTTTCACATGTGTGCACACTCATACTCACACATGTGGCCAGTGTGGGGTGTATGGGCTATGAGTGCACTTGATCATTTGTGGGTGGTCATACATTCATTGGTCCACATGAATTTAATAAAAATTCATATCTCCTTATATAATAAGAATTTAGGACTTTAATCTATATTTTTGTATACATAATAGACTAATACATATTTTCAAACCATTTTTTGACTAGGGTGATCTATATTTTATTTACTTTCCTAATTTTAACTCCACTGAAGGGTATTAGGCAAATGAAAACCCAGTTCTTGGCCAATTGGGATGATTTTTGCATATGTTGTCTAGTTGGTTGGTTTATGTCATCTCATGAAATTTCAGGTCATTCTGAGGTCCTAAGGGTCACTAAATGAGGATTTTGGACTGGTTATATTTGCTCCTGAAATGGACCTAATTTCATTTCTTACCCAAATTTCATCCAATTAATATTGAGATTCTCATTTTATTAAGTTTAGGATTTTTCAGGGTATTACACTTACCATGTGACACAGATTCAATGGTCTTATTCATTATTCACTTCATATCAAAGAGTCTACATAGATGCCATGTTGGTGATCATTTAGCAACCCATTCATTAGCCCTAAGAAAAACACAAATCTTATTTTATTTTATTTTTTGTCTTCTCCTTTTCTTTTCTTTTTTCCTTTTATTTATATTTTTACTTGAGTTGGACCCTCATACACACAGTTGACTTCACTATGGTTCACAACCATCTTAGCCCATCATCTTGTTAGTTGTATAGTAGTTTGACATCAGTATATGTGATTTATTGCATTTTATAAGAATTTAGGGGAGAATTAGACACATTTGTGCGTAATTAGTGGCATGAGCTTTCAGATTAGGAATTGCATGTTTCATTGCATTTTAGCATTGTTTTTTTGTTTTAAAGCATTTCTAGGAGAAAATGATGTCTAGGAAAGGATTTTTAGATTGGTGTAGGTTTAGGATGAAGCCAAGAGAGATTTACAACATGTAAAGGCAAAGAAAAGTGAAAATCAAAAGAAAACAACAAATTACCACGGTAGGAGAACCGACGATCGAGGTAGCTGAAGGAAGACAAAGAAAAAACAACCCATTGGTTATCGTGGTTGATGGTTTAGTGACCGCGGGAACCAAAATGTGATCAGAATGCAAAATGGGCTTACCGCGGTCCACACCATGGTGGAAATTCGTGTTTTTACGGAAGGACGATGCTGACCGCAGTAACCCGATTAATTATTAGGTTTCTCAAATTTTTAGGGTTTTTTTAGCGCGAGCCTATAAATAGAAAATGGGATCAGAATCTAAACATACCTAATTTGGAAAACCCTAACTGTGATGGCTCAAAAGGAAAAAAACAAGAAGATTAAGAAGGGATTGATGATTTAGAGGTCAAGTTTTGAGTATTTCCATTTTTTTCATTCCTTTTTTATGTTTTCATTTAATTCAATGTTGGGCTAGTCAGTTTAATGTCTAAGATGTAAATCTCCAATTTATGAACCTGAGATTCATTATTCAACTAATTGATTTAAATGCATTATTTTGTATTGTGTGTGCTTAATCCTTAATTTTACTAGCCATGAACATTATGAGTTCAAATCAGTAAACTAACTCAAAAGATAGGTTTAATGGTTAGATTATCATAGCATAGACCTAAATTAGTTGATTGACTGGAGGGTTGTTAACTGTTTTGGGGGTTGCACAAGATTACCAATTACACATCAGTAGTTTGTTGATTATGTGCCTCAGAAGAGGGTATTATGAGACAAGACTAATAGAAATTGAGGGACCTCTAGAGAGGGCTTTAATGGCAGATGCTATAACTCATAACACAGGAATTTTAGGATCTGAAATAAGAATCATAGGGCATGCAACAGAGTTTACTATCCTAGATAGCTTTTCCAAATAATTTTTGAAACAGATTTTTATTGCTTTTGATAGTTTAGGTTCTTATTAAGAATTTAACAATTTAACCCTAATTAGGGTCTTGATAAAATGAAAGCTAACATTAAATTGGTATTTTAGATACTTAAGTAATTTCTATTCCCTGAGGACGATATCCAGTCTCACCAGTTATTACTAGTGCGATCCCGTATACTTGCAGGGTTGTCAACAAGTTTTTGGCGCCGTTGTCGAGGAATGATGTTTACTATCTTAAAACCAATTGAACTTGGTTTAGTTTTAATCTAGGCAATTTTATTTCTATTTTCACTTTTAATTGATGGCTTTCTAGATTTATTCAAATTCATTGAATACACTTGATCTTGTGTTTGTTTTCGATGCTTTAAGATTGCATGAGTAAACGTCCTTGTGAACCATACGATCTAGATTTATTCAAAACTATAAATCAGATTTGGTGGGAAGCCCAAGGGTGAGTACCAACTATGGTTAATAGTGGAGCTTCTAGTGTGGGAAACAATAGAGAAGCACAACATAGGAAAGCACCCTTAAGAAATTTCTTCAAACCAGTCCTGAACAATAATTACTTCGGCATAGCTAGGACATGGATAAATGCAAACAACTTTGAGCTGAAACCCTCCTTGATTACAATGGTGTAACAACAATAGTTTGGAGGTTCAACAATAGAAGATCCTATGGCTCATCTCAATTCATTCATTGAGATTTGTGATACAGTCAAGATGAATGAAGTGGTTGAAGACCAACTAAGGCTGAGGCTTTTCCCTTTCTCTTTAAGGGATAAGGCTAGAAGTTGGTTGCAAACCTTGCTTCCAGGAAGCATCACAACATGGGAGGAAAGGGGACAAAAATTCTTAAAAAATACTTCACACCCTCTAAAGTACACCAATTGCGGGGTGAAATCAGTTCTTTTAAGCAATCTGAGTTTGAATTCCTATATGAAGCTTGGGAAAGGTTCAAAGACTTATTGAAGTGATGCCCACAAAACAAGTATCTCCCTTGGCTTCAAGTTCAAATGTTCTATAGCGGACTCAAACCACCGACTAGAGCTTTGGTAGACTTTACAGCTAGAGGTTCATTGATGGAAAAGTCTACCACTAATGCCACCCAACTCATTGAAGACATGGCAACAAATGCATATGGTTATGGTACAAAGAGAGGAACAACCAAGAGAATGGGGATTCATGAGGTTGATGAAATTAATGCTTTGCATGCCCAAATTGCAGTGATGACCCATAGATTGAACTTGGTAGAAGAGAAGAATAATAGTGGGCAATACCAAAATCAGCAAACTTAACATATTCAGTCAATTGCTGAAGCCAACAAGGCATGTTATTTTGGAGAGGCTTCTATTGAACAATTAAATGCCATGAACAGATTCAGTGGTTACCAAGGATCATCTGGGGGATACAATGTTCCAAAGTACTATATTCGAGAGTTAGAAATCATGAGAACTTCTCATATTCAAACAACATAAATGTTCAACTTCCACCTAGATTTGTGCCACAACAACCGTTACAAGACAAAAAACCATCCTTGGAAGACCAGCTTGATGAAATGATGAACACACACTCCAGGTTCTTTAAGGATCTAACAGGAAGGGTGAACAAGAATGGTAGTAGAGTTTCTAGCATTGAAATCCAAATTAAAAACATGAATACCATTGTTAAAAGCTTAAAAACTCAAGTGGGACAGTTGGCACAAATACTATCAACTTGGCAGCGTAGCTCATTTTCAAGTGACACTCAAGTAAATCCAAAGGAGAGTTGCAAGGTGGTGATGAGAAAAAGTAGGAAAGAGGTAGCAAGCCCACCCTATCTAGCTAGACCATCGGTTGAAGTTGAAGATGTTGATAGTTATGAAAAGGATGTCCGAAAGCAATTAGTTATACAACATGAGGTGTCTCTTAAATCACAAGGGAAACTGTAACACCCCAACCCCCATATCTTTAAGCATTGGACACTGCCACCATTCTCTTGACGGTGGACTAAACCAAACGACGAGCCGAGCTGGTGTTACTTTACAAGTGACGCACACTTGACTTTCTTTCTATTTCAATTATTTCATGCTTTGATTGTATTTAACAGTACATAGCTTAAATTCAAAAATTTAGTAAGGCAATAATATAAGAAATAACTGAAATTCATAAACTCAATTAATTAAATAAAATTGAGTACATAGTTTAAATCTTGAAGAAAAACTATTACAGTGGAAGATTCAAAACTTGGGCACCCTGCCTTTACACAGAAATTAGAAACTTTTAAAACAACAAGAGCCTAACTAATATTTATGGTCTTCATGTAAATCAATTACATGAAAAATAGAAGGAAGGGGTGAGCACATAGCCCAATGGATCTTTCAAAACATCTAAATCATTATTTCAATTCAAACAAACCAAGCATATCAAACACTTTTGTACATTAGGCAATTCAAACAAATTTCTTGTTTATAATTGACATTGGGACCGAAAGAGTTTAATCTCTATGTTCCACATCGTAGGGAGAGTATAACACCTCGCCTCCTAGGTCCCATCTTCTATGTCATCTGACGGTTCAACTCTCTTTGATCAAAATCTTGGGATGCCCGGGAAACGGACCCGTGCTACATTTTCTTCTTCTTAGACCCAAATGCATTAGGGTTCCTGTGTACATTAGTCTATGTACCAAATGACATCATGGTAAATAAAATTCTTCATTTATTTATTCGAAAATTTCAAGTACAATAATCCATTACAGCGAAAAATAAATTCAAAGCTGAAATATATGATTTACTTTGGGCCGATGCGCCCTACATTGAAATAAAAAAACATTCAATAGGTAAATCTCCTCGCAAGTTGATTAATTCCCTGTGATGTGAAAAATACGGGGTGAGCTAAAAGCCCAGTGAATCATTCTATCTATTTAATCTATTATTTCAACCAGACAATGCAAGCATATCAAACACTTTCAGAAATTAATTCGATCCAACCAATATATTATTTCAGTCGTAATTTAGACCGAACGGGAATAACCTCTGTGCTCTAGATCTAGGGAGAGAGATCAATTCTGAAACTCAAACCCATCTCTAGTGGGATCATTCTTGAAACCCGTTCCATTCTGGTGTCAATATTGATAGCCAGTTCCAATTCTACATGGAACACAGAAAGTCCCCCGTACCGGTACGTGGTTGAAATCTCATTTAATCTGATTTTTTCTGTGCAAGAGCATAGTAAATAAATATTTCAACAGTAAATAAACATACCAACAGTATAACATGATAAATCAACAGGAACACAGATTTTCGATTTCTGATGTAGAAGATCATAGGAGACGCAACTACAGAACATACTATTTCAAACAGGAAAAATGACTTTCGATTTCTGATGTAGAAGATCGTACAAGACGCAACTATAGAGCATACTCTCTTGGTCATGCAGCATGATAATTGAATGACATAAATGCAAAAAACTAGAATAAAAGCAAAAAAAATAAAGCTAACCAAATAAAGAAGCATCATCTAAGTCAAAATAATAAATTAAAAGAAAGGAAAGAAACTCACCTCGAGATCGCTTCCCAAATTATTTGTAGCACTTCGTGGCTACTACTTCGCGAACTATTTGGAATAGCTCAAGCAAAGAAGAACTAGAACTAAGGTTGCCAAGAAGGAGGCAAAGAGAGAAAGTAAGAAGAATTTTCAACTCTTGTTTTTGGGATGAATGAAATGGGTGGAGTAGGGGGGTTTATATAGGGCCTTCTTCCAGATAGTGTCTCTATCTTTCCAATGTAGGATTATCACTTCCTACATATGCATACTTTAACATCTCACCAAATGAGATATTTCATTCATGAATGCATTTCCTTTATATATATACTTCTCTATGTATATTACCATCATACTAAACGAAATATTATTTTTATGAGTGCATCTAATTAATACTTTATACACATACTTTTCTATATTAATATCATACTAAAAATACTATTTTCTTATCCAAATAGAGAAGCATAAATTTACCCAATAATTCTATATGTCTAATATTAATCAATGTATATTCCTTTATACTTCTATACTAACTAATTAATTGTACACCAATGACAAATATATATATGTGGTTATATATAAATATATACGTATATGTGTTTTAAACTCAAATTTTGATTATTACGTCACTAAAATTTTAGGTATTACAATGATTACGTCACTAAAATTTCAGGTATTACGACCTACCCTCCTTACAATAAATTTTGTCCTCAAAATTTGTACTTATCCACGTCAATATTATTTGGTTAGGTATTTTGGGTGACGAAATTTAGCTTATGACTAATCTTTAAGAATTGGGTGGTTTCTTTTGATTGATTGAATAGGTAGGGGATACTGATTCTTTACTATTGTTTTAAAATAGTTGTAGGGTCAGTTTCATAGTAAAGTTCAATTTTGAACTCTTCGTCTCTAGTTGGTGGTAGTCCATAGTGTAGTATCTTTACAGAATAGGGGTATGAACATGACATCCGAGTGTCAACAGGAACAGTACTGCCGATAAAATAGTAGCACCAATAGTAATGCTATCAATTATGCCGATAAAACAATGCCTTTGACCATAACACTGATAATTACGCCGATAAAATAGTGCCTCTGACAGTGATGCCTAATAATTCTGCCGATAAAACATTGCCTTTGACTGTACCTCCAAAAATTATGCCGTTAAAACAATGTCTTTGTCCGCAACGCCGACAATTACGCCGATAAAACAGTGCATTTGACCGTGACACCGACAATTACGTCGATAAAATAGTGCCTCTAACAGTGACGCCTAATAATTATGTCGATAAAACAGTAGTAGTGTCGTTATAATAGTATCGTCCCTTCTCCTATAAATTCTTGGTCCATTCACACCTTTTACCATTTTGATCATCCATCTTCATTTGCTCTGAGAAATGCTCTTCTTCTTTTTTATCTCAGTTATGGTTTCTTCGCTATCCGAGTTTGGTAATTCCTCCACTCCTCTGGTGCATTTTACTACCATGTTGGTGCTGAAACCACGAAGGTTCAAAACGTTGGCTCGTGAATCTGTCCTCCACCACCAATGAAACTCAACTCAGATTCTTCAAATGATGAGCTTCCACTTGCGAATGTCGCAGCACGGATGTCTCAATCTGAATCGCCTCCTAAAGGTATGGATCCTTTATTTACTCGATCTACTCATTTTGATTCAGTCTCTGTTTCTCTAGCAGAATCGAAGGTTCTAGTCTCTAACCCGATGTGCTAAGAAACTCCTCCTCCTCCTTCAAGTTCAAAAAAACTTAGAGAAATTTCTAAGATATATGAGATTCAAGAAACTGGTGATTCTTCTCAAGTAAACCCTTCTCCAATCCAATATATAACGACTACAGCTCAAGCTAGTGGCTTTAGTGATCAAGAGGTCATTAGAGGGTGCGATAGAAGGAAACTAAGAAGGTTTATTGGTGTAAGAATGCGATATTCGGGAAGATACACTGCAGAGATTAATTTAACTAGAGGAAGACGCTGGCTTAGAACTTTCGATATTGATATTGAAGCTGCTCTTGCTTATGACAAAGCTATTATCTCCATGAAAGGTCTTCAGGCTAGAACCAATTTCTTCTACTGTCCAAGCTCTGTTTTTCCCTTTCTTTCTTCACTTCCTAGCAATGATGCTAGTATCAACCCCTTAAATGCTACTACTGTCAGTAGTACTAGTACTTTGTTGTCACCTCTTCAATTTGTTTTTGATACGTGTGTTGATGTTTCCCCAAATGAGTCTCCTACCTATGGCAGCATAAACATCAATAACTTCTTTTGCTCCAATGATTTAAGATCTGGGCACTTAAAGAACATAGTTTCTACTAGTCGCTTGAGGCCATCTTCCAACCCAAATCCCATTGATTTTGATCCTTCTGCTACTACCATTGAGCCTGGTCACCTTGGCAATGTTCTTGTATATGATTTTAATGCTTCAAGTAACGTTGGGTCTTTATCAGATTTGCTGTCGAGTAATGCAGGGTTTTCATCCAGGTGTATGGAAGAGTTTGATCATGGATGGGCTAGTGGGGAATTTTCGTCATCAGCATCTTTACTATCATCGTGCGATATTTATATTGCATATGAAGTAGGAAATAGATGTATTGAAGACCTTTTGCCAGTAAGTCAAGATCTTGGTTTTGGAGACTACTCGTCTTATCAGTGACAACAACCCTCTTTACGGAAGAAGAAGAAAAAGAAGGAGAAGAAGAAGAAAAGAGGAGAAAGAGAAGAAGTTCTCTTTTGTTTTTTTTGTGCTTTAATCTCTGTGTAATCTTTCTCAAAAAAATAAAATAAAATAAAAATGAGCGGTCGAATGTTTTTTTTTAGTACTTTTATTATTATTATTATCGCTTTTATTGCTGGAAATGGTGTGTTGGAAAGAGATAATGAGGATAAAACACAGTAATTAAACTACAATAACCTAGACTATTCAATCCCATCAAGATCTTGGGCAGGGCAATCTGAGGCACATGATCATCAACGTTGGGTTGACGGAATTGTCCAACTTCGTACCTTTCTGGAGTAATTAATAAAGTAAATTGCCCAAGGTTTCCAGATTAGTCCAACTTCGTATTATTTGTTTTTTTTCGGTATGAACCGTATATCTCAGAGAGGTCATATTTGGAATGATTCCATTATCTAAAATGAAGAACAATTTCCCCCAAAGGATCAGTCCAATAATACCACTTACTGGTAACTAGCGCAATACATCTTTGTGAGTCTTCGCTAGTCATAAAATGAACATCAAGGTGGCCATCTCTTTTTTTTTTTCGAAAATGTCGAATTACTTGGGTTTAAAATTTGAAGCCCTTCGAGACATAAAATGCTTTTTCAGACTTAAGAAAATGACTGTCCTTTCTTTAGTCAATTTTCGTGTCTATTTTATCAGGTTTCTGTTCCTTCCGTGCTAATGTTACGCTACATTTACGTTTCTAAGTTCTCGATTTATTTTGTGGCCTATCAGTTTATGCTTCTAAGTTTTGTTTTGAGGATTTTCAAAATCCTCTAATGTCATTGGGTACAAGATTTGGTTTTAAAACAATAAAGCATGTATATCACACAATCATACAATCAAGCTAGCACAACAAGGTTCCAAGCTTCCACCTAAGCTTTCAGGTTCAAGTGTCCCATACCACTCTACCCCTTCCACTTAGGTTTTCACCCAGAACAAAGCTGCACCCAAACAATTTCGCAAGTGTCTCGATGTCCAAGGCTTCCCAAGCTCTACTACACTTGACTGTCCCATACCAGCCAAGCATAGGAAAATAAGTTCGTCCAAAGCCACCGATCACTCACCATAAATGGCCCGTCATTCTCCGAGTTCAGGATTCCTCTATATCCCTGAATCCTATGCGTCCCATACCACATAGAAACCAAAGATACAAGATCCTCCCAATCTCGAGCCCTTACCAAACAAATGTTCATTTTCACACATTTGCAGTCTCTAACTTATGCCCTAAAACTTTATTCATGATTCACTGTGCCACCTTTGGCAACCCCCAAGTTTCTACTGAAGGTCTCTTCCCTAGACCTAGATTCTCAAATCCTTGTTGGCATCTCATTTGGACCATAGTGAATTTCTAGCCCTCAATTACCACCTCTTTGTTTTATCTTATAATAAAATAAGTGTGCTCTTCAACTCTGACTACTCGTATGAGCTGGTAAGACAACCTCTAGATCGGACGGCGAGACTAAAGTCTACTTAGCAACCGTGTTTTCTAGAACGGGATAACCCATCTCCCTTTCAATGTTTAGTTTTACTCGGGACAAGGCTTACCCACTATCAGTTCAACTTGTAATCTTTGTATCCAAACAAAACCGTTGAAAACATATATCTCTTTTCGAAAACAATTTTTTTCAAAATCATTTCAGTTTCCAAAATAGGAGGTAGGGCTTCTAAATTAAATAAATAAATAGTCTTACTAGACTAGTCAATTCCTTCTAATTCTTGCCCAAGGCATCTAAAGCCTAGGCTTTGATACCACCTTTGTAACACCCCGCCTCCCAGGTCTCATCTTCCACGTCATCTAACGGTTCAACTCTCTTTGATAAAAAATCTTGGGATGCCCAAGAGACGGGCTCGTGCTACATTTTTTTCTTCTTAGACCCAAATGCATTAGGGTTCCTGTGTACATTAGTCTGTGTACCAAATGACATCATGGTAAATAAAATTCTTCATTTATTCATTCGAAAATTTTGAGTACAATAATCCATTACAGCGAAAAATAAATTCAAAGCTGAAATATATGATTTACTTTGGGCCGATACGCCCTACATTGAAATAAAAAAAACATTCAATAGGTAAATCTCCTCGCAAGTTGATTAATTCCCTGTGATGTGAAAAATAGGGGGTGAGCTAAAAGCCCAGTGAATCATTCCATCTATTTAATCCATTATTTCAACTAGACAATGTAAGCATATCAAACACGTTCAAAGATTAATTCGATCCAACCAATATATTAGTTCAGTCATAATTTAGATCGAACGAGAATAACCTCTGTGCTCCAGATCTAGGGAGAGAGATCAATTCTGAAACTCAAACCCATCTATGGTGGAATCATTCTTGAAACCCTTTCCATTCTGGTGTCAGTATTGACAGCTAGTTCTAATTCTACATAGAACACAGAAAGTCCCCCGCACTGGTACGTGGTTGAAATCTCATTTAATCTGATTTTTTGTGTGCAAGAGCATAATAAATAAATATTTCAACAATAAATAAACATACCAATAGTATAACATGATAAATCAACAAGAACACAAATTTTCGATTTCTGATGTAGAAGATCGTACGAGACGCAACTACAGAGCATACTATTTCAAACAGGAAAAATGACTTTCGATTTCTGATGTAGAAGATCGTACAAGATGCAATTATAGAGCATACTCTCTTGGTCATGCAGCATGATAATTGAATGACATAAATGCAAAGAACTAGAATAAAAGCAAAAAAAATCAAGCTAACCAAACAAACAAGCATCATCTAAGTCAAAATAATAAATTAAAAGAAAGGAAATAAACTCACCTCGAGATCTCTTCCTAAATTATTTGTAGCATTTCATGGCTACTACTTCGCGAACTATTTAGAATAGCTCAAGCAAAGAAGAACTAGTACTAAGGTTGCCAAGAAGGAGGCAAAGAGAGAAAGTAAGAAGAATTTTCAACTCTTGTCTTTGGGATGAATGAAATGGGTGGAGTAGAGGGGTTTATATACGACCCTCTTCCAAATAGTATCTCTATCTTTCCAATGTGTAATTATTACTTCCTACATATGCATACTTTAACATCTCACCAAATGAGATATTTCATTCATGAATGCATTTCGTTTACACATATACTTCTGTATGTATATAACCATCATACTAAACAAAATATTATTTTCATGAGTGTATATAATTAATACTTTATACACATACTTTTCTATATTAATATCATAATTAAAATACTATTTTCTTATTCAAATAGAGAAGCATATATTTACCCAACAATTCTATATGTCTAATATTAATCAATATATATTCCTCTATACTTCTATACTAACTAATTAATTGCACACCAATGAGAAATATATATATGTGTTTATATATAAATATATACGTATATGTGTTTTAAACTCAAATTTCGATTATGTCACTAAAATTTCAGTTATTACAATTATTACGTGACTAAAATGTCAGGTATTACAGAGAGAGAATGACAAACGAAAACTCAAACCCCAATATCTATGAAGTGGGATCACTCTTGGAAACCCAGTTGAAAATCATCAATAGTGAACCGACAAGTCGAGTCGCGGGAGGGGGGGCGGGGGGGAGGTGGAACACACATGATGACACTGTGCAGTCCATCATTGTGCCGATACGTGGATTGAATCATTATTTAATCTTTTCTTAGTGATAAAACACACAATATCGGATTAAACCATCGATGCAACATATACAAAACATGAATCATTAAATATTTATTCTTGGCACAATTCATGTATAACATGCATCAATATTCTTAATTTCTAAACATGCATGACATGTATATTCATGGCACATCAAATAAATAAGGCATGCATATTAAAACATATATTCAATCAATCATCATCAAAACATCATCACACATGCAAGACTTATTCAAATTAAAATAAAGAAGTAGAAGTTAGAAGTCACTTCCACCTTAAATGCATCTCTTCTGCACACCTGTGAAATTCGGCAGAGTTCCGTTACTTCAAGGCTTCCAAACACTCAAGAACTCTCAAGAATACTCAAGAACACTCAGGAACAATTCAAGATTACTCAAGAACTGAGGGGATTTCCAAGAAGAAGGCTTAGAGAACAAGATGACAATTCAACTCTTGTTTCTTGGGATGAGATGAATTGTGAGCATGGGGGGTATTTATATAGAGTTCAAAAGGGTAGAGAATGGCAAGTTTGGGATGTCATCTTGTGGAAAACTTGCCACTTCTTCAAAATTTCGTGACCCTCAAGCATAGGAAATTAGCAAGTAATTTTTTTGAAAATTTCTGGGAATTTAGAAACTAATTTTTTGGATTTTTAAAGTATTTATTCGATTTTTTTTGAAATTTTCGGTTATTATTTTCAGAGCATTGGATCAGAACCGTCATATTTTCCTCGAATCACGCACGCATATCTCGGATCAGGCAGGTTGCATCTGGGCGGTTGAATCTTCCTCGAGTACGGTGTTGGATCTTCGATCGTTAGAGATGCGTGAATCTAGACCGTCTGATTTGCATCGATCATAGCGTTCGGTTCGCGATGGATCGAATTCGTCTATTTGGGCTGTCGGATACGCCTTGATCGTAGCACTTGATCGTGAACTCGTTTTGGTGCGTGCAACGTCGGCCGTTGGATCGGGCGGATGAGATCTCGACCGTTGGATCGTTCTCGAGCGCCTCACTGTTCGCGATCAACGAACTACGTCTGTACCGTATGATTTCCTCGAGCTCAGCATGGTGGATCGCGAAATCGATCAATGAAACGCATCCGGTCCATCCGATTTCCTCGATCGTAGTGTTCGTTTGCGATTATCTCAAAGCGCCTCGATCTGGACCGTTGGATTGATTGTGTTGATTGCAGACCGTCCGATCTATGGTGATCCGGTGTTCTAGGGTGTTCAGTGCAATCTTGATCTGGGCTGTTGGATTGCGGATTGTGATGATTACTCGATCCTGGCCGTTGGATGTTGTTTCTATTATCAAAATCAACTTCTAAAACTTCTATTATCTAAGTTTTGCCAATTATAAACTCAATTCCACTTCCTAATTTGTGTAGATATGTTTTATTGCACATATCCTTCTATTTTGCTAATTTTTTCCTTTTTAATTCTTTATTTTTGTATTTATTAGATATATTATTCCATATTTCCCTATTTTTACCTTCATTTCTTTATTTCGTATATTATATATTTTTATTTATTTCATATTTTATTTTCAGATAATAATTTATGTAATTATAAATTAATGTTTATATAATGTTTTATTTATTTTTAATAAATGCACGTATACTACATTTTTATTTAATTATATAAATTTTTTTATGTACATATTCCTATAATATGTAGTATTAACACACACCTTATTCATACACATATTAACCTATATGTGTGTATCTATACTTTATTTCTATTTATTTCTTAAGCAACTCTTTAAATTTCATAATTAATTCTACTAAATTAAAATTTTCATCCAATTATCAAATTAAGGTCTTATTTGCCTATTTTATATTATATTTCTAATATATTTTATTTTTCATGTGCCAACCCACAATTCATACCTAAAAATTTCTTAAAATCATTGAAATTAATTCACTTAACTTATTTATTTATTTTAAATTATTTGACCAAATTTTTGGGTATTACAAAAACCCAAGGGGATTATCATTCAAGATGGTAAGGTTCTAGGGCCTCCACCATTGACATTCCCTCAAAGGTTTCAAAAGAAGAAGTTGGATGAACAATTTGCTAAATTTCTAGAAATGTTCAAGAAGATTCATACCAACATTCCCTTTGTAGAAGCTCTACAACAAATGCCCAATTATGAAAAATTTATAAAGGAGATCATATCTAAAAAGAGGAAGTTTGAAGACTTTGAAACTATGAAGCTCACTGAAGAATGTAGTGCAATCCTTCCGAAGAAACTTTCCCAAAAGTTGAAAGATCCAGACAGCTTCACTATACCATGCAACATTGGGTCTGAAATCTTTGAGAAAACACTTTTTGATCTAGGGGCTATCATAAATCTCATGCCCTTATTAGTGTGCAGGAGGTTGGGCATGTTAGAAATCAAACCAACCATAGTTACTCTTCAGTTCTTTGACATATCCAAAGGGCATTAGTGAAGATGTCTTAGTAAAGGTGGACAAATTCATATTTCTAGTTGACTTCATGGTTTTGGACATGGAAGAAGATTGTGAATCCTACTTATCCTTGGGAGACCATTCCTAACTATAGGTCTTGAACTAATAGATGTACATAAGGGAGAGCTCTCCTCGAGAGTAAATGAAGAAAAAGTGGTTTTCAACCTCTACAAAGCTATTAACTACTCCATTGATATGCATGAGTGCATGAGGATAAAAGTCATCAATTCTTGCATGGTTAAGGTCGTAGACGAATTGAGCTCCCAAGATGACTTGGTTGGATGTATTTCCTATTCAATTTCCTTCCCCCAACCTATGTTTGAAGATGATAAGTTGATTGTGCTATCCTTAGAAGCATGCCCACTAGAGCTTAACAGTCTACATGCTCCATTATTTGAAGCTAATTAATTTGAAGATTTTCAAGATGTTTCTAAGGCCATTGATTTGAAACTGCTTCCTGAACATCTAAAATATGCTTATTTGGATGAAGCACGATTCATACCAGTTATCATCTCTTCTTCATTAACCTCTTCTCAAGAAGAAAAGTTCTTGCAAGTGCTTAATGATCACAAGGCTACTATCAAATGGACAATTGAAGATATTAGGGGTATAAGTCTAGCCATTTGCATGTAGAAGATTTTAGTGGAGGACTCTCATAAGCCTACAGTGGAGCGCCAGCAAAGACTTAACCCAATCATGAAGGAAATGGTGAAGATGGAGGTAATGAAATGGTTGAATGCAAGCATTATCTATGCCATTTCAAATTTACAATGGGTTAGCCACATCCATGTTGTGCTTAAGAAAGGAGGGATCACTGTGGTTACAAATGAGAAAGGAGAGACAATTGCTTCAAGGACAACTACTAAATGGTGTGTGTGCATTGATTATAGAAAACTAAACAAAGCCACTTGAAAGGATCATTTCCCTTTGCCTTTTGTGGACCAAATGTTAGATAGGATTGCTGGATGTGACTTTTATTGCTTCTTGCATGGTTACTCCGAGTACAATCAGATAGTTATTGCACCAGAGGATCAAGAGAAGACCACCTTCACTTGTCCAGATGGGACGTTTGCTTTTCGAAGGATGTCGTTTGGTTTGTGCAATTCACCGGCCACCTTTCAGAGATGTATGATGGCAATTTTTGCATATATGATTGAAGACATCATGGAGGTGTTTATGGACGATTTTTCTATGTTTGGTGCTACATTTGATGGATGTTTGCTTAATTTGGAAAAAAGTTATCTCTCATTGTGAGGAAAAGAACTTAGTACTCAACTGGGAGAAGTACCACTTCATGGTTTGGTTTGGGAGGGCATTGTTTTGGGTCACAAAGTTTTTGTTAATGGTCTTGAGGTTGACTAGGCAAAAATCCAAGTCATAGCAAAGTTGGCACCCCCTACATCTGTTCGAGAAGTGCAGAGTTTTTTGGGGCACACTAGTTTTTATCACAGATTTATTAATAATTTCTCTCAAATCACTCGCCCACTATGCAGTTTGCTTGAAAAGGAAGTGAAATTCAACTTCACAGTCAAATGTGTTGAAGCCTTCAATACACTAAAGAAGGCCCCAATATCCGCTCCTATTATGTCTATGCCAGTTTGGGGGGAGACTTTTGAGTAATGTGTGATGCCAATGATTATGTTGTTGGGGCCGTATTGGGACAAAGATGTGATAAGATGTTCAGAGCTATATACTATGCAAACAAAATGCTAGATGATGCTCAAAAGAATTATACTACTACTGAAAAAGAGTTGCTAGCTGTTGTTTTCACATGTGCAACTTTTGGTCATACATTGTGGGTTCCCATGTTAAGGTCTTCATCGATCATACCGCTATTCGTTAGCTCTTCACAAAAAAGGATGCAAAGCCTTGATTAATAAGATAGATTTTATTGCTACAAGAGTTTGATTTAGAGTTGACAGATAAAAAGGGTACAGAGAATGTGGTAGCTGATCACTTATCTCGCATATCCAATGAAGCAGCTCATGATCCAAATAGCATATTCGAAGTCTTTTTCGATGAACACTTCTTGATTGTCAGTGACAACACACCATGGTACGCAGATTTTGCCAATTATAAGGCCATTGGCGCTACCCCACCAGACTTGTCTCACAGCCATCTCAAGCATTTTATACAGGAAGGCAAGTTCTATCTTTGGGATGATCCCTTTCTCTACCAGAGGTACGCTGATAAAGTAATTCATCGTTGCATTCCAAAAGTGGAATTTAACAAAGTCCCTCATGACTGCCATGCTTCACCTTATAACAGTCATTAAAGCCATCAACGTACGACAAGGTGTGTTCTTGAGACCGGATCTTATTGGCCGAGTATGCTGAAGGATGCCTATCAATTTGTGAAGACATGCGAAGTGTGCCAGAAATAGGGCAACATCTCAAGGAAAAATGATATGCCTTTTACATCTTTTGTGGAGGTCAAATTATTTGATGTATGGGGCATAGACTTCATGGGACCCATTCTACCATCGGATGGAAAACAATATACTGCTTGCTGCGATTATGTCTCTAAATGGGTTAAAGCAGTTGCCACAGCCAAAAATGACGCCAGAGTTGTGTTGAGTTCCTCTCTCGCAACATGTTTGCTCATTTTGGCACACCTAGAGAAATTGTGAGTGATAAAGGTACACATTTCTACAATAAAATCTTCAACAACCTTCTCACCAAATATGGAGTGTGACACAAGGTAGCCTTGCCTTAACATCCACAGACGAATAGGCAAGCTGAAGTGTCTAACCGAGAGATCAAGGCAATATTACTAAAGACAGTTGGAACAAATCGTAGGGATTGGGCCCTAAAACTGGATGATGCACTGTCGACATACCAGATAGATTTTACGACTCCCATTGGCATGTCTTCGTATCAATTGTTGTATGGGAAGTCCTGTCACCTGCCTTGAGAATTAGAGCATAGGGCCTACTAGGCAATAAAGAAGTTGAATTTTGATGCAAAGGCCTATGGGGAGAATCGTCTACTTCAACTAGTAGAACTTGATGAGTTTCGCCACAATGCTTTCAAGAACAACACTATCTACAGACAAAGAACAAAGAAGTGGCATGACAAACTCAATAAGAAGAATGATTTCAAACCCGGCCAACAAGTGCTGTTGTTTAATTTTAGACTCCTTTTATTTCTTGGAAAACTTAAGTCTCGTTGGTCAGGGCCCTTCCTTGTTAGACAAGTGTTCCCATATGGCACAGTGGAGGTTCAAAGCTTGCTAGATGGCCATAAATTCAAAGTGAACAGTCAGAGGTTGAAGATATTTTACAAAGGACCAAAATAGACAGTGGGGCTAGTAGAAATTCAAGATTGACACGTAGTATCCTCGTCGAGCTAACGATGTCAAACATAGCGTTGAGTGCGAGGCAACCCATTGTTGATTTCTATGTTTTTGCGTTAATTTCGTTTCTACTTTTTTTATTTGTCTAGGATGCATGTAGATTTTAAAAATTTGATTTCGTAAGTTCTTAGTAAAAACGGGGGTGGGGGGGGAGGGGGGGTGAGGGGGAAGATCACTGTAACCAGAGCCCCTCAACTCTGTGGACCAAGGTTTACAAAAAGAAATCAACAATCATTCATGCACCCATCGCGGTCCACAGAATGCTATATTCTGTGTACTACGGTCACCAGAAGACACCGTTTTGGCACACATGCAATTACCGTGGTCTACAAAAGTGTATATTTCTGTGAACCGCAATAAGCAGAACGACCGTTTTTGGAGCATCATGTGTACCGTGGTCCATAGCACTCTAAAACTCTGTGGACTGCGGTCAATAGAAAGTACAAAAATTTAAAATCCAACGATTCACACAATTACCGCGGTAATTAAAGTAGTGATTGCGGTAATCACGTCTTTTTTACAACAGATCGCGGTTAATTTCTGCATTTTGTTCCAAAAGTTTTTGAGTTTTCTCTGTGACGTTTGGTTTCTCCTATGGTTCTAAGCATGTTTCTTTCTTTTTTAGCGCAAATGTAAGTGTTTTTACTTGATTTTCTATTATTTCCTTATTTTAATCTAATATTTAGGATTGTTTTAGGATTTATATTTCATTTTTCGTGCTTAAAAGTTCCTTTTTCCTCAAAGCTTTTCAAAATTTTCTTCATTTATCAAATTTCTGAATGATTGCTAGAATTTTGGAAGTAAGGGACTCACAAACTCATTGTAGATGCTAGAATTCAGTTATTGTTTTCCTTATTTGAATTTGTTAAAGATTGTGATATTTTTTTTTATGTTGGATTAATTGAGTATTCATGATTCTTTTGCAATGCTTTGGATGTTCGATGTTTTTGATGGATTATCTGCAGCACTTGCTATGGTTAGAATTTTAGGACTAGTTTTACTACAGCACTTGGCTTTGCCAATAGTTATTTTGGGTAACTTGTCTTCTGAAAGATATGTGACATTTGTTCTGTTATAGTTCAATGTTTATGCTTGTTTATATGGGTTGAAGTTTTTCTTGCCTACTAATTCTATTTTTGTAGGCCTCCTCGAACGAAACACCCTGCATCTAAAGAAAAATAGGCAGTACTGCCTCCTCCCCCTGTGGACTAGGCACGCTTACGAACTATTGTAGCCAAACAACAGTTCAACCTCTTTAGATTTAACTGCCATTTCATCCCAATGTGTGGTATTATCCTAATGCAAGAAGAGTATGAGATTGGTATTGATACCGTAGTTGCTGCTCGCCATTGGGAATGGCAAATTCAGGCACCATCTACTGTTGTCATCCCACTGGTGCAAGAATTCTATGCGAATGTAGCTAACAGAGATGGCACTGTAATTTGGGTCCACGGGAAGTGGCTCCAATTTAGTTCAGCCACTTTCAATGAAGTGTATGGTCTCTCAGCAGACACTCCAGATGAGTACTACACTCTACTACCACGTTTCAATTTGGATGATGTGCTGAGAACCCTGTGGGTTGATAGTGCCTCATGGATTTGTTATAATGATAGGCCCGTCAACCTCGTGAAGACTATGTTTCAGACACCTGACAAGGTTTGGCTTTATCTCATTTGCACTAACCTTCTTCCATCTTTGGCCATTAATAGGGTAACAGTAGAGAGGGCAGTGTTGGTATATTGCATTATGAAGGAGTTCCCAATCAATGTTGGGACCATCATCTCCAGTTCCATTCGATCTGCCATTGACAAGACCAACACGGGACTACCCCATCCTACCCTCATTATAGAATTGTGGAGACGAGTCGGGGTAGTTTGGGAGCGGAGTGAACCCCTGCTAAAGATGAAGGACCACATAGTTGTGAAGATGTTCACTTCTACACCTTCTAAGAGGTTCAGAGCATCTGTAGAGACTCCACAGCCTTTAGTTGATCCCACCTGCATTGCAGTAGACCCTGCTCCTTCTACTGGCGTGCCACCTTCCTCTTCTATTGCTGTCGAGTCATTGTCATTAGCCACACTGCATCTTATCCTCATTTTGTCATGCATTGGTTGGCTTACATCACCCAGTGGTTACATCGCACTGATCTGACCATGGCACATGCTGTCGGCCTCCAGCCCCTCCGACTCCGCTAGTTGATAATGATGATGGGGGGATGGAAAAGACTACATCATGGAGGCTGAAGTTTTTGGCAAGGACTTTTGATTTTTATTTTTCTCTGTTTGCTTTCAAATTTACTTGTGTAGATAGAGTATAATTATTTTTGATGTGTTGACTCTCTCTATCATTAATGCATGTACTTAGAATTTGTGTGATTTCCAGAGTAACTTCTCTATTTTTTAATGCATGTTATTGATGTGTACCCTTCCAATTACGAGAAGCAATGTGCTCTTGAGGACAATGCACTATTCAAGTTTAGGGGTGCGAATTGCTTCAATATGTTAGGTTTAGTTGTTAGTTTTCTTTCATTTTCATATTTGTTTTTTTCTTTCTTAGTGTTTTGCTCTACATACTTTAGAAGCATGTTAGGAACATATAGTATGAGTCAATTAGGCTAGATCATCTCACTTAGGCTAGATTATTCATACCATAGCCATATTTATTTTGAAAATTTTCACTGAGTGACCCATGAAATTAAAAAATTCTCTAGTATGATGAAACAAAGAACTAGGGTTTGTTCAAATAGTCTATGTGCTTAGATTGTCCAAAATTTGACTTTGACAGAACCTTGTAGTCTTAAGTAAATTGAGAATCCAAAAATTGAGGAAAGTGAGGAGTGGAAACCAAACCACAAGTGGAGAGAATTTCCTACTAATTCTTAACATAATCAAATCTATTTCGAATACTAGTTTGGAATGATTCTAATAGGAAAATAAAGTAGGCCATTTTTGTTTAAGTCATAGCCTAAAGGCCAGTTTCAACATTTATAATCTTTTATAGCCAATTTTGAACCTTATAGCCTATTCTTTGTACAAATCTAAACATGGTATAAACACTTTAACTTTGATGAATATCTCAGTTGGAGCTATTTGTGTGCACTCATGGTTTTAATACAACCCATGTTCAGTAAATGCATAACTAAAAAAAAGTAGAAGAAAAAGAGTTATAAGTATTTGTTATTTCAGCAATATCAATAATAGCTGAACTTTTCTACTTTTGCATGAGTATATATATGGGTATAATTTGGAATGCATGAGATGAAATAAGTTTGGGGGAGGTATAAAACAATGTTATGAGCATGAACAAAGGAAACAAAGGAGTGAACAGAAAGATAAACAAGCTGGGTGAGTATATTGTCATGAGTGTACACTTGAGTCAGAATGAAATTCCTATTACACTTGCACCTTAAGGCAGACCATGTTACAACCTAGAGGAAAAGACTTCTAATCCCTACTATAATTTCAACTGAGTAGAAGATAGATAGAGGAAAAAATTGAGAAGGTTTGTGTATGTAGGTATAAGTAGAGGATTTCTATGAGTGGGATGATGTTTATAAATCACCTACGAGGTCTAGGAAGATTGAGATACTAATAGATGATAGGGTGAAGTTAAAGAAGAATGGAGGATGAAGTGAAAATGTAGACAATTTGAATAGCCTCAGAGACATGTTAATGAGTCATAAACTGTCGGAATGAAAGATTGAGGTTACAATGATGAGTGAAAATGAATTTACTTTTATATAGCGTACTATGTCACTTTAGATTAGAGTGATTGTTCTGGGATGAACAATAGTCTAAATTTGGGGGTATTTGTTAGTTGTATAGTAGTTTGACATTAGTACATGTGGTTTATTGCATTTTATAGGAATTTAGGGGAGAATTAGACACATTTGTGCATAATTAGTAGCATGAGCATTCAAATTAGAAATTGCATGTTTCATTGCATTTTAGCATTGTTTTTATGTTTTATAGCATTTCTATAATAAAATGATGTCTACGGATGGATTTTTAGTGTGGTGTAGATTTAGGATGAAGCCAAGAGAGATTACAACATGTAGAGGCAAAGAAAAGTGGAAATCAAAAGGAAAGCAACAAATTACCGCAGTAAGAAAACTGACGACCGAGGTAGCCGAAGGAAGACAAAGAAAAAAAACAACCCACTAGTTACTGCGGTCGGTGGTCCATTGACCATGGTAACCAGAATATGATCAGAGTGCAAGATGGACTTACTGCGGTCCACATAATGGTGGAAATCTGTGCTTCTATAGAAGGACGATGTCGATCTCAATCATAACGCGATTAATTACTGGGTTTCTCATATTTTTAGGTTTTTTTAGTGCAGGTATACAAATAGAAAAGGGGATTAGAGTCTAAACATACCTAATTCGGAAAACCTTGACTGTTACGACTCGAAATGAGAAAAACAAGAAGATTAAGCAGGGATTAACGATTTAGAAGTCAAGTTTTGAGTATGTCCATTTTTATTCATTCCTTTTTGATATTTTCATTTAATTCAATGTTGGGCTAGTTAGTTTTATTGTTCAGGATTTAAATCTCCAATGTATAAACTTGAAGTTCCTTATTCAAGTAATTGATTTAAATGCATTATTTTATATTGTGTGTGCTTAATGCTTAATTTTTATTGGCCATGAACATTATTAGTTCAAATCATTAAACTAACTCGAAAGAGAGGTTTAATGGTTAGATTATCATAGTATAGACCTAGATTAGTTCATTGACTGAAGGGTTGTTAACTGTTTAGGGGGTTGCAGAGATTACCAATTACACAACATTAGTTTGTTGATTATGTACCTCGGAAGAGGGTATTATGAGACAAGACTAATAGAAATTGAGGTACCTCGGGAGAGGGCTTTAATGGCAGATGTTATAACTCATAATGTAGGAATTTCATGATTTAAAATAAGAATCACAAGGCATATAATAGAGTTTACTATCCTATATTGCTTTTCCAAATAGTTTTCGAAACAGATTTTTACTGCTTTTGATAGTTTAGGTTCTCATTTAGAATTTAACAATTCAACCCTAATCAGAATCTTGATAAAATGAAAGCTAATATTAAATTGGGATTTGAGATACTTAAGTAAATTCCATTTCCTAAGGACAATATCCAGTCTCACTGATTATTACTAGTGCAATCCCGTACACTTGTGAGGTTGTCAATACGTATTTAGATGTATTCATGTGTCATATATGGCATGATAAATGGACATCGTCTTCATCAATTCATGTATGCCACTAAGTCATTTTTATCATAACAACACTTAATGTGTTATTTTCTTCTTTTATGTCCATAACATTAACAATGACACACCAATGATCAACCTTTTAACACTTTTCTTTTCCTCAAATAATCTTTTTTTTTTAATTTAATCAATCTTATGTCTTCCAAAACCATAAATCAAATAACATGCATTTACTACCCAGTGAACATATTCTATACATACACACAATAGTATATGGTTGCATGTGTTGCAACCAATTTCAACAAATAAATTTTGATTTTCTAATTACTTTCCTTGTTCCCTAAAATTTTCTTACATTTTGCATATTTTTCATTTATAATTTAAAAAATTACATAAATGTCATAAAATAATGTATTTTCATTCAAAATTCATTAGCTCATACATGAAGATATATGTCGAACCCGTTGAATTGATGCACAAATATGGGTTGTTACAGTTTCACCCTCTTAAAAGAAATTTCAACCTCAAAATTTACTAGGACAACAAGAAACTCTCATAACATCATGGAAGTGACTCGCCATATAATCCTCTTGTTCCCATGTGTTCTATTCGACACCATGAAATTGCCAATGCACACGTACCATTGATATTTCATTTTGCACAGTTTCCTCATGGTTTGATCAATAATAGCCACTGGAACCTCACCGTATGTTCAATCCTCTCGCAACTCTACGTATCTCAAATTAATCACGTACGAGGAATCGGGGTAGTACTTCCTCAACATCGACACATGAAACATGTTGTGTACCCCAGCTAACTAGGACGACAATGCCAATCGATATGCAACAAGATCTATTCTCTCAAAAATCTCCAAAGGTCTAATATATCTTAGAGTTAGTCTCCCTAAAATGCCAAACTAAGTCTGCCCCTTTTGAAGAGAAATCTGAAGGAGTACATGATCATGGAAATCGAAATCAAGGACCTTCCTTTGGTTCTCTACATAATTCTTCTTTTATCTTGAGCTACCTTCATTTTCTGATGGATCTGCTAAATTTTCTCATTTTGTTCCTATACAAAAGTAGGGCCCAAAATAGCTTTGTCTCCAATCTCAACCCAACAAATAGGAGATTTGTATGGTCGGCCATACAATGCCTCAAACAGTGCCATACCAATACTCAACCAGTAGCTGTTATTATAAACAAATTCACACAATGCCAAATGATCTTCTCAGCAACCCCCAAAATCAAGAACATATGCACAGAGCATGTCTTCAAAAACCTGGATCACTCTTTCAGACTGACCATTAGTCTGTGGATGAAAGGTTGTGGTCAAGCTTACTCTAGTCCCCAACTTGTTTTGCAAGCTTTGCCAAAAATGAAATGTAAACCGAACATCTCGATTGGACACAATGGACATTGGGACCCCATGTAATCTCATGATCTTACGAATATATAATTGACTCAGTCTCTTAACCGAATCTCTAGTATGAATCGGAAGGAAAGGAGAAAACTTAGTTGGTTTGTCCATAATGACCCAAATAGTATCATGTTTCCACTAAGTCTGGGTTTACCCCATCACAAATTCCATGGTAATGTGATCCCATTTCTACTTTAGAAATAGCCAAGGGTTGTAGTAAACCACCGGGTCTCTAGTACTATGCTTTAACTTGCTAGCACAGATCACATCTCTACACGAAGGTTGCTATGTCTCGTTTCATCCTCGGCTACCACTAAGTACATCGAGCATCTTGATACATTTTATTGGTGCCTAGATGAATGATACACCTTGAGTGATGCAACTCTACTAGTAGTCCTTGTCTTAGTTGAGGGTCATTTGGTACCCAAAATCGTCCCTTAAACCTCAGCTCACCATCACTGTCAATCGACCACTTCACACAAGAAGTGTCATTCGCCCCCTCCTAGAATATCATATAATCAACATTATGAAGCTGCACCTCTATGATCCCAGCAAGTAGAACTAGCTGGGCTCTCATCTGTACACTAACTCTAGTCTCAGTCGAAGTCTCATGGTACTCATCACTATCACAAAATCAGTCATCCTCTACTCTTAAAAAATATGTTTAGCCATACAAGTGGTCTCGACCCCTTTCCTACTAAGTGCATTAGCCACAACATTAGCTTTCCTATGATGGTATTCAATACTAAAATCATAATCCTTTAACAATTTCATCCACCTCCTCTACCTCATGTTAAGATCTTTTTGAGAAAACAAATATTTGAGGCTCTTGTGATCTGAATACAACGTGAATCATTCACCATAAAAATAATGACGCCAAATCTTGAACGTGAAAACAATTGTTGCTAATCTTGATGCTTCAGTATAAATTACCAACTCTTGACCCTGTTCTTACAAAACAAGAACTGGTGCAGCCATCAACCTTTGTTTAAGCTCAAGAAAGGCATGCTCATAACTATCATCTCATACAAAAGGTACATTCTTCTAGGTTAGCTTAGTCATCAGTATTGCAATTTCGGAGAAATTCTGTACAAATCCTCGATAGTAACCTGCTAAACCCAAAAAACTTCAAATCTAGGTCACTATCATAGGTCTTGGCCAATCAATAATTGCTTCAACTTTGGCTGGATCACTAGAGATACCTAGAGCTCCAACTACATGACCTAAAAACTTTTCCTTCGTTAACCAGAAGTCATACTTACTTAACTTTGCATAAAAGTGGTGTAAGACTACTCTAAGATGTTCTGCATGTTCCTCTCTAGATCTCAAGTAGATCAAAATGTCATCAATGAAGATTATCACAAACTAGTCAAGATAAGGCCTAAATACCCGCTGCATCAAATCCATGAACACCGCTAGGGCCTTCGTTATACCAAATGGCATAACTAGGATACTCTAGTTGATTGACTTTGGTATATCTTCTTCCCTAACACATAGTTGATTGTACCCTGAACGCAAATCAATCTTTGAGAATACTCTAGCACCATTCAACTGATCAAACAAATCATCAATCTGAGGAAGATGGTATTTATTATTTCTAGTCAGCTTATTCAATTGTTTATAGTCGATGCACAAGCAGAGACTCCCATCTTCCTTTTGTACAAACAACACAAGAGCTCCCTAAGGTGATATGCTAGGTCGAATAAAACCCTTGTCCAATAACTCTACTAGCTAAACCTTCAAATCTTGTAACTTCTTAGGTGCCATACGGTAAGGAGCTATTGAAATTGGTTTAGTCCCCGAGATCGACTTAATGACAAAATATATCTCTCTCTTAAGAGGCAAGCCGAGTAGATTATCAAGGAATACCTTAGGCAACTCACATACCACAGGAATATCCTCAAGTCTCAATTTGGAAGGTTCACCAGTATCTGAACTTCTACCCTGGAACACCACTACAGGTCGATTAAGGATCTGAAATGCTACATGCTTAGCTAGCAATCAACATAAGCGTGATAAGAAGGTAGCTAGTCCATCCTAGAATGACATCAAACTCCAAAAATTCTAATGCCTGCAAATCTACCATTGTCTCTAGGTCACCGACACATATCACACAATGCTCACAAATCATATTGGAATAAATACGTTCCTTTACAACAATATTTAATACAATCCTAGTGGATGCCCTAACTAATTTAAGTTTTAATCTTTCAACAGTGGATCGAGATATAAATGATAAAGTAGAACCAGCATCAACAAAAACATATAAAGTGGAATTGAAAACAAAGATGCTACCTTCTACCAAAGTCTTGATAGCCTCTAGATCAGGCTATGTATCTACCCGTGCTCTCATTCTATATTCCTATCGGACCATCGGTTGGGCTAATAAGGTAACACATTCTAATCTTTTGTGCCCAATGTACACACATTGATAATAGGTGAAAGGTTGTTTTTGCACTACTTGCCATATTCGTGTTGGCCTACTCATCTATCTATATTGCCAGTGTCAATGGCTTTCATCTAAGCCTTTGCCTCCCCTACCCTAGCTTCCTCTTTGTTCTCTGTTTCTAGACTGTATTGCCACTTGTGACTCAAATGTCTGGATAGCAATAGCAACAATTGTCATCGTCATGCTAGGCTAAATCTGTGGTGCGCTAATCGATCCTAAAACAAACTTCCTCTTCTTGTAACCTCTATTCCTCTGCTACTGACCTTGGTTACTAGCAGTTAGAGTTAAAGTTTGCAAAGTATTGCCTAGGAAAATTTGCACCTATACTGGCTCGTGCTTACTATCTGCCTCATATTTCAAAGCTCAATGCTTTAGTAACTCTAGACTAGAACCATGAATCACCCACCGGATATCACTATTCAGCCCTCAACAATAAAATCCAGCCCTCAACAATAAAATCCAGCCCTCTCTGCTTTATTAGACACAATTCATGGAGCATAAAACTCTAAATGTACGAATTTGTAAGTGTACTCCTGGATTGTCATATTACCTTGTCGCAAGGCTAGGAACTCCATCTTCCCGTGCTCTCTAGCAGAAGTAGGAACAAAAGCCTCCAAAAGTAGTTCTCTAAACTTTGCCTAATTCTCAACAGAGCACTCAGTAGCTAGAACTGAAAACCACCATCTAGCGGTATTATCCTCCAATATATATGTAGAGAACAACACGTGATTCTCTTCAGATGGCTTCATCAATTGGCTATCTTCTCAACATTCAACAGTGAATCGTCTGCTTGCTCCAAATTAACGCCACCACAATATGACAAGGTTTCATATCTACAAACTTCTTTAGTAATCTCTCATGAGAAATCTCCCTCCTTTGTCTCTCCCAATGGTGCCTATGGGGAGCCTCAACCTCTTCTTTAGACTCATCATCATCATCCCCATTAGCTGGCTCGACTACAGGTGGAGCAAGAGCTGCAAGAGGTGATGCCCACTGCATAATAGCTACAATCCCATCTATTCTCTGATGTAGTGCAACATTAGAGGATTGGATCAACTCCCCTTATGCTAGGATAAGATCTTCGAGCCATCGGACTACACTAGGCTCGGCAAGTGGTGGTGTTGGTGGTGGGAGCCTTGGTATAGGATCCCAAGGAGAGGCAGGATCTTATGATACCCGCTGTGGTCTACCTCGTCTAGGTGGCATCTTAGTCTACAATTCACATACAATCATTTGTCAATGTCAAACTTACAAACGTAGAATCCCTTAGGCCTATTCTACTACTACTATACAATTTATTTTTGAAAATAAGTTTTGAAAAATAAAACTTTTCAACTTATATATTTCTTGCTTAATTCCAACTTTAAAAAATTGGGCTCTGACACCAACATTGTCGGGACCCCTTTTGAGACCACTTACGGGCGGCCCGACTAGCATAATAATCAGTTGAGTCTATTCCCTAATCAAACTCACTGACTACTGTTAAGCCACACCATCAATTTATGTATAATACTTAGAGTGCAACAATAAAAGGATAAGTAAAATAATGCAACAACAGCAAAAGTTTTTACCATTATTTATATTAACAAAGTCCAGTTCAACTTTACAATTTTTAAAACTTGTACATATTGATTTAAAATACCAAACTAACAAAAGCAACAAAACAACCTATTGTAGACTATGCTAGAAAGATAACACAATCACCATGCCTTTCCCCTTATCCACACAGGACAAACTTGAAATGTTAAGAGTAGTGAGCTCGATATCCACGTGAGCTCAGTGACTAGCAAGAAGATATATCTACTTAAGTCTAGCATTCTACATACAATGCAATAGGCAAAAATCAAAATCATTCATTTGAAAATGCAATAACGAATAGCACACACAATCATCAACATATAAAAATGCAATGACCTAATATGCCACAAAGTATGACATGTTTCAAGGGTCCAATATCTAAACTTGGCACCTTTCTTTTAATTTAAGGATCATTTGGTTATACTACCTTTTTTGGATGGACGTGAACATCATCCGGGCCATACTACCATACCATTGATGATCGTGGCCCACCCACCAGGTGGTATAATTGCCACCTACGAACCAGTAGAGTGTGTTGTGCACCACTTTACTTATATCAATAGAGTGTACCAACGTACCACTCTTATCTCAAGACTATTACAATCCAATGTTTGGACCTCAGAACCTGTCATCCTTAAGCCAGGTTGACACATCTAAAGATCTGTATTCTTATCTTAGTGCAATATGCAATGCATATAGCAATCAATTATACAACAACCATAAGTAGAATAAAGGTTAAGTGCATAAATCAAATTACTACTCACAGATTAACTCAGCCTCCGATGTTCTCGCCATCGTGTTTTGTATCACCTCAATATCGAGTCCTACGCAAATCACACGTTCACTTAGTTTCATATAAGACTCAACTCAATTTTTTTTCAACAGTCAATTGGTCAACGAATGGGGTTAACTTGATCAAATTTGTACCATTCGGGTCAACATGGCCAACCCTTGATAATTTGGTCCATTCAATTGATTGTAAGTCATGTGGTTAACTTGAATTAATTCAATCTACCTTGGTCAAACATGGTCAACTCTAGACACATATTAACTGTGATGGTCAACCAAGTCAAATTGGTTAAAGTGTAGTCAAAGAGTGCAAATAAACCCTAACACCACTTAAACCATTATTATAAATACTTAACAAAATTTTTAGGTGTCACACCTATCTACACGACATATTTCCTAATTTTTATGTAATTTTTGTCTCTATCTATTTTTCACCAAAATTTCTAGATATAAACTAGAGTTATCAAAGAATCCATGAAATTTTATTTCATCCAATTTCGAGTTCGTTTGACAAGGTTTCGACTTGCGTGAACAAGCCCTATTTGAATCTGCCAAGAATAGAATGGTTCGTGACAATTTTACACATTTTCCCTACCAAACCTTTGACTTTTAGGACACTAATTTTTTTGGACATTCTAGACTATCCCAAAAGGGTTCACACCAAATTTTAAAGTATCTGGGCACCCCTAACTACTTATTTAAAATTCATGGACAGTATACTTGAAACATGATTCAAAAACAATCATTTTTCTTCAAGCAATCTACTAACTATAACACATCCAAATTGTTCACCAAAACATAATCTAACAATTGGAACATATCAGTCACTTAATCACCTTTTCTAAAACATCAAAAATAGTAAGGAAATCATTCTTAGAAATATGTTTACATGGATAATTTACTTGTTTAATCATGCACAACTATATTAGCAAATCGCAATGAACACTATGGAAGTTAACCCAATTTTCCAGTAATATAAACTTATAATCCAGCATGCTTAAATAGTGAATTCATATTAGAATATGTAAGCATGCTCAAATGATCATAAAAACCCCAAGAAATTCCATGGAAAGTAGGATTCATAAGCACACCTCTCATCCACAAACAAAGAGAAGAAAATCATCCCATTTCTCATCACCCACTTAAATGTTCATGAATTGAACTCCTTAAAACTCTTAAGGATGATTATTTACCTAACATATAGGAATTCCAAGCTCTAATATGCACACAACTACCATGAACAAGTCATCACTTCAAAACATCATGCTTGAGAGATATGTGATTCTCCTTAGAGTATAGATTATTTTTCCCTTTTAGCTTAACTTCCAATTCCCACTTTTGTAGCTTCTTTCAAGCTCAAAATAGTGCTCTAGCAGAGTCCAAGTTGCTAGAAAAGTAAAAACAAACACAAAGAAGAAGATGAAGTGGAATGCTCATCCACTAAGTTGCTCATTAGTGTGACATTGTTAGCGTTATGGCTATAAAAGAAGAAAATAATATATTAAGTGTTTTATGATAAAAATGACTTAGTAGCATAAATAAATTAATGGCATTCTTGCCATTCGATAAACATTCAATGGTCCTACTCATTGCTTACATCACATCAAAGAGTTCACATAAATGTCATGTTGGTGATCCTTTCACAACCTATTCATTGGCCCTATGAGAAACAAAAATTTTATTTTATTTTATTTTATTTTTTATCTTCTTCTTTTCTTTTTTTTAATCACTTGAGTTGGAACCCCATACACCCAATTGACTTCACTATGGTTCATGATCATCTCATCCCATCTAAATTTAGATATATTCATGTGTCATATATGACATGATTAATGGACATCCTCTTCATTAATTTATTTATGCTACTAAGTCATTTTTATCATAAAAACACTTAATGTATTATTTTCTTCTTTTATAGCCATAACGCTAACAATGTCACACTAATGGTTAACATTTTCACACTTTTCTTTTCCTCAAATAATATATTTTTTTTAATTTAATCAATCTTATGTCTTCCAAAAAATAAATCAAATAGCATACATTTACTATCCAATTAACATATTCTTTACATACACACAATAGTATATGGTTACATTTGTTGCAACCAATTTTAACAATTAAATTTTGATTTTCTAATTACTTTCCTTATTCCCTATAATTTTCTTATACTTTGCATGATTTCCATTTATAATTTAAAAAATTAATAAATGTCATAACATCATACATTTTCATTCAAAATTCATCAACTCATACATGAAAATACATGTCGAACCCATGGACTCGATGCCCAAAAATACGGGTCATTACAATCTCTCTCTCTCAAAAGAAGAGATCAAGGAGCAACTCTCATAACCTTAGGGAAGTGACTCACCAAATAGTCCTCTCGCTCCCATGTATCTTGCTCAACACTATGAAACTGCTTACTCACACATATCATCGATATCTCTTTGTTGCACAGTGTCCTCATGGCTTGATCAATAATAGCTACTAGAGCCTCATCGTATGTACAATCCTTTCATAACTCCACATGAATTTTATAAGACTATTAACTCTATTTCAAGGGAGTGCACTTGCAAAATCAAAGTATACTAATTTAAAAGATTCAAATATTCAAACAACAAAATAATTAAAGTTGTCTAGGCCCATTAGCCAAACATAGAGCAATTAAATTCGTCTAGGCCCCATTGACCAAACATCTACCATATGGTTCAAGTATCCATAAAAGAATTGATAAATAATAATTGTGCTCATAGGGCTTGAGATCAATGTTCATTGATGGTGCCAAATTCATTTATCAAAATCAATATGAGTTTGACTGAGCGTACCCTCGTCAATAGTCTTCTATCCCTGAAAGAAAATTTTGGATGAGCTCAAAGAGCCTAATAGATCCATCATAATTTTTAAATCATTATTAAACAAGCATAAATAAACAAACTAGCATACGCTTTCAAATATTAGGTGTTTCAACAAAACGATTGTTTAAGTCAGGGTTTTTCTCTTAGGTAGGGAGAGTATCCCTAAGTAGCCCCTTTATCATCAAGCGTATTGTGCATCTCTCATAACAGATATAAAAATTCAGAAGTTATTCAATCTTATACCAATTCATCATATACAGGTTACTTTGTAACCAGTTTCTAGAGGGTTTCCTCAGGCAACCCAATCTATTAGCCAAAACTATCATCTCTGGATCCACTGGTGATATGTAATACCTCAAAAGTCAACGAATGAATTATAGAATTTTGAGAGTTTTAAATATAAAATAAATTAAATAAATAGTTTAGAAAATTATAAATTTGTATAATCATGAATTATATGTGGAGACAAACTTAAAATAAATATTAAATAAAAATAATTCAAGCACAATAAACCTTAGAAGAAAACCCATGAAATAATGGTTTGTAAAATGTTTGATCGATGTACAAAAGGATCAGAGAACCAAGCATAAATCAGAACTTTGCACAGCAACCAACCATTGGTTACCACGGTAATAAATCAAGTTATCGTGGTAATGCAAACTGAACACAAAAAACCCAGAAAAAAAAATACATTCGAGTTACTACGGTAATGTTTGTGATTATCACGCAATCCAACTAGAACCTAGAGAGTTTAGGGTTCTAGTTATTGCTACAACATGTAATATATATATATATATATATATATATATATGTAAACAGTGCACTGAAAATCGTAATCTTTGTTGTGTAACCCTACAGTCGCACACTCACTTCCAAAAACTAAAAATAGCCCCCTTAATCAACCTCTTCCTCCTCCCAAATGCATTCTAAACTAGTTTTAATCCACTCCATTACCCTTGAACAGTCTCACAAGCATTATTAGAGAATAAATTGCATAGTCTATGAAGAGATTGAATTGTGGCACCAGTCCAAATGACTTTGCGAAGGTAAGGTCCTAGCTCATGCTAAATATAGTTAGTTAATCACTATTGCAGTGTGGTTTAAAGATTTAAATGATCCTTTCACTATAACAAAATAGAAGATGTGTTTGGAGGTGTTCCGACGAGTTGAACAAGAAGAGCAATGAGATGGACAAGGTATAATCCATTTTTGTTCTACATAACACTAGTTTTTGAGTCCTAAGTTAGTGTGTTTAAGTCCCCTACATAGGAGGAAACGCAAACTGGAAGAAATGCATACAAACGATATTGAATTTCTAGAAAATCGTGTAATTATCGCAGTAGTGCAATGCGAACAGAGAGTTCCTCTCTGGTTACCACTATAATGTGTATCATCAATTCTGGCGACTGCAGTAATGCATCCCAAACCTTGTTTTTGAGTTTTAGGCACACACACAAGTTACCGTAGTAGTAGTCTTTTCTACCATAATACACAGAGGAAAAACATTCTAGTACATGATTGTTATGACCCTCATATGCATCATATGACTTATAGATTAGGGGATCATTGCACTATAGTTTGAGAACAATGAATACTTCAATTCCTAAGGATGTATTGGATATTAGGTTGAGGATTGCAAATCATCAAGGCAAAAGTGAGGACAAGCAGAGCAAAATAACAAGTAGAAGTGATCATCTTGCTCCCTAGTATTATTTGGATTTTAATTGCTGAACATGATGTGTGTTTATATTTCCTGAGTGCATAGAAGCATGCTAGCAAGTTATTTGAATGATGCATGATTAACATGATTCCATGAATACAGTATGATGTGTGTTGCATGCTCTGCGAATACATATGCATTTTATGACATGAAATGATTATTGCCATGTTTAGATTTCCATGAGATAATTAACATGATTGAACTACTATACAATGATGCATTCTATATGATGGAATGATAACTATGCTTGTCATGAAATGTTTGTTGATACACGAGCAAAGAAAAATTGAGAATTTAATCAAATACCATCGCATTGGTCCACGGGGGATCACTATGGGTGTTCTCGTGATAAGAAATGATGGTTTTGTCCCTAGTTTTCGATGATAGAGTTATGGGTGTGACCCTGGTTATTGGAGAAAGAGGGATGAATGTATTTCTCACTCTCGGGTTGGGTCATGAGTTTGTCTCCCTGCCCATTGGAATTTGGCATATATTGCACTTTTTCTCCTTCTATTTAATAAGATCGTGATGAGATAACACCAAGGTAAGGCCCTTCGATCTAATTAATGATTGTTGATAACTTAATGTTTGAAATGCCTAATGCTTGACAAGTGATTCCATGTTTTGTGTTTGATTTGAAAATTGCTATTGATGTACTTTGTATGATCCGCTGGGTTTTCGAGCTCACTCCACCTTTCCATTTCAGGTGATGACGATTCGTGTTGGCTATACAACTAGATTTCGCGCCAGTTGTATGCCTCACTCTTGAGGTTGTTATTGATTTTTTTCAGTTGTTTTAAGTACATTGGTTTAAACTAGTCAGGTGACCCCTTTCTATTGACTTTCTTGTTAATGTTGGTTAGGAGATGATACTAGGCCACATGGACTAGGTTTCAGACTATTACTTAAACACTTTATATTTAGTTTTATTTAGTTCAATCCATGAGTTTTGATGAGATTTTATTATGTTTTATCGCTTGTTGACATCTCTTAGGGTGTCCATGAGATTGATAGATGATTCACATGTGATTATGATGTTGATGGGACGTGTCGGACGATAAAATCAGTAATGTCCTAGTTCTTGGTGGTTGACACTTGTAGTGTCTCAATGATATATTTAATGAATTATGGGCATGCCTCTCCATGCATGAATATCATGTGACAAAATTAAAAGGACCTAAAACTAGGATGTTACACGATACCCAAGTGGTTCATCGTCCCCGATTGTATATTCTTAACTTTATTTAATGTTTTTCTTATAATATCACAATGTATACCATCTTCACATCATAAAATTCTCATAATACTCAATCAATTAGATTAACACTTATACACATAGATTAATGATTTCATATCTTTATGTGAGATTATTTCAACATAACAAGCAATAGACATGTGCATTAAATAATTGACAACCAAGCACTAATTCATTCAATAGATAATCATTTACAAACAAATATGTATCCATAGTATACCATTATTGAAACAATCAGTTCATCTAATCATGCTTATTTAATAATTTAAATACAGAGTGTCATCTCCACCTATTTAGATGATAACTCTTAAGATAAATATGATGACTATTACAATTACAAGCCACAAGGAAAGAGACCCAAAAAGGGAGGATAAATGAGACATCAAAGCTAAAAAACTAGAACTAAAAGACTAATACAATACTTCACTTCATTTCTCGATGATCTCTTACTGAAACACAACTAGTTATTTAGAGGAAAAACATAGAACAAAACAACAAAATAATTTTCCCTGGAAAAGGATAGATGCCTTTGATGAGAGGGAATTGTTCACATGGCTTCACGTGCCTCTGTCAAAGTGCGTTAGATAAAGAGGATAGTTGTTTTGATGAGAGGGAATCGTTCACATGGCTTGGACAATTGACGATCAATATGGTTATTAGATGAGGAAGAATCTTTTAACCAGTTTAAAAGAGCAATTGATTTGGCCAAATCTAGCAGGGACATGGGATTCTTAGCTAGATATGCGTTGAATAATTCTTAAAGTGTTGAGCGTATTAGATTATTTGGTTCACCTAGGCCTGTTTTTCCATAAAGTAAGGCCGAAGTGTATGAATTGGTGCCTTTAACAAGACCAGTGTCTCGGTTCCATCGCATAAGGTCTTGTTGGAAGTGTTGAAAGTAGGGCCACCACAAGTTTTCAAGATTTATGCAAAACTCAAGATGACTTCCTGCAATAGGATGTGTGGTGGAGAAACAAGCATATTGACTATAATAAAGCAAATGTGGAAAGACCGAATAATCTGATAGTTAAAAACTTGTTCTGCAGCAACAGTGGGGTCATTTCTAATGTTTGTTGTTTTAGTGCTTGATGCAAGTGGAACGAAGAATATTATTGTAATAAACTAATTGGTCCATTCTTGCAATTCTTCAATCCAAGTCTCATGGTTTGAAAAATGCATGGGAAATTTATAAAACCTGGTCTGGTCAGGAGTAAAATTATGATGATGGAGGCCCATTTGGAACAAATAAGCACATAATAAATTTGTCTCAAAACTAAATCCAATCCACCATGATCTAATAATTCTCATAAGAAAGTAATAGGCCTCTTTGGGAAAAAAGTAAAAATTGGTTAGTCGAAAGGGGAAAAGATAACGCTTAGTTGGATGAAGAACATGGCCAAAGAGCATACCATGCTTTCTTGTTAATGTCATGAAGAAGTCATTGATGGTTGGTTGATTAGGGATTTTCTAGAAAATAATTTCTCAAAGTTTAGTACGAAGAGAGGAAATGAAAACTATGGATCTGAAGGTGGAGGATCAAAACCATCAGAGGGATTTGGATTGGTGGATGAAGATCCAATGGCTCCAATGAAGTGAGTTGATGTATGTCTAGACAAGAAGTCAGTAAGAAGATTAGTTTTTTCTATAAATGTGTTTAACAAAAAAGTTGAATTGGGAGAACCAATTTGCCCACTGGAGAAGTTGAGGGTTAGGCAACATTTTTTGTTTGAATTGATTTCAATAAGGAAATGGTGTCCAACTAAATGGAACTAAAACTTTTCAATCCCCTTTTTTAACAACAAGGATCTCCCTAAAGGTTGAGTGGTAATGCAATTCAGAAGTTTTGAAGGTTCCAATCTTGTGTCCACAAATTTGTTTGGTTTTATCTAGTAACTCTTATAACAGAATTGTGCCCTAGTGTTCATCACTAGCATAGGTCTAAAGAATATGTAAACCAGAGCCTGGGATCCTTAGGTGAGGAAGAGCTTGGGACTTGAGTTTCAAGGCCTCAACTGCTTTTATGTGCTCAATGTTCCATGGAGTAGTGATTTTCTTGAGCAACGTTGATAATTTGCTAGTATGCTGAGAAAGATCCTTAATAAAAAGTCTCATATAATTAATCAAGCCTAAAAATTGCTGGATTGATGTTTTGTCTATGAGGACATCAGGGAAATCTAAAAGACTAAGAGAAATATGAGGCTAAAGAGTAATCTTTCCTTCATTGTCTTCCATGCCAAGGAACTAAATCCTTTGCTGGAAAAGCTACATCTTTTTTCAGAAAGCAGTACTCTATAAGAAATGCATAAATCGTAGAATTTGTTTACCAAAAGAATGTGTGATGGCATATCCTTTGAAAACAATAGGACATCATCAATGTATATGACAGCTTGGTTACTGCCTCAAGATTTGCAACGCTCTGGATCTATTTGAGATGTTGACCTAATTAAGATCAACAAATATTTTTTAGCAACTTTTTCTTTCACTATGAAATATGTTTTTCATGTTTGTTATTTATTTTTTACTCTTCATTTTTTTATACCGTACTGTTGTTATTTTCAATGCGTTCATTCTTCTCATATTTAGCATGTTGCACACTATTTTCTCCATTTATTTGTGGACTTAACGAAAATATTACTTTCAGTTCATGAGTCATGTCATGATGAATTATTTGGGCCATTTTATTGTTAAACTAGATTTTGAGATTTAATTTGATGATATCATATATATTTTACATGATTATCAAGTTTATTTTTGTTAATGATACGTAAAATCCTTATTCTATGTATATTGATATTTTTAATAGAAAATATTTTATTTTCTCAACATTTAAATTTATTTTTCAGCAAGCTTAATTTCTAATTTTTTTCTTTTTAAATATCTTATTTTCTGATTTCTTTCAACTCAATTTATTTTATCTCATTTATTATGCTTATTCTATCTTAAGCATATATTAAATTTATATCTTAGCCTATATGAAATTATTTATTTAATTTATTTAAATCTCAACTTCTTAATATTATTTCAAGTTATTAAGTTTCATCTTAGAATATTTTTTAATTAATCTTTATATTATTTCTATGTTTTTCTCCTTTTTCACTTAATAGTTCAATATGTATATGTAAATCAATGTATATATATATCAATTTTATAATTTTTGAAAAATCATTATTTTATTTTTTTTTAACTAAATTTCCAGAATTCTAACTTTCTGAAAATTCTCTATTAATAATCTAATAAATATAGTTTTTATTTTCACTATTTTTACTCTATTTTCCATTAACAAATATATACTTAATAAAAGTTCTAATTTATATCCCCTTTTTAATAAAAATTTCGGTAGCTGTTTTTTTTTTTTTTTGGTTTCCCATTCTAAAATATCTATTTATTATTTTTTCAATTCACCCTATTTTTTGGCATCTACATGTACCCTAATTTATGATTTTTATTTCTTATAGTAATTTTGTAAAAGTTAATGTTTCAGCCTAATTTTTAACATCAATTTCCAGCAAGTTAATTTGCTAGAAATGTAACGTCCCATATTTTTGGGCATGGAGTCGACGGATTTGACATGTATTTTCATATGTAAATTAATGAATTATAAATAAAAATACATAATTTTATGATAATTGTATAAATTAATGTGTGTATTAAATGAAAAATAAAATAAATAATTAATGGTGGTAATATTAATAATAATAAATATCTCATAATGAATATTTATTTGATGATGAAATGAATTAATTAAATCTTATATACATATATAAATATTTATGTATGTGTACCCTCTGAATTGGTCAAACAAGTAATTAATGCGTGGAAGAGGGTACTTGTTCTTTATTGTCACCTTGTTCAATTATTGATAGTCGATAAACAAACAGAGGCTTCCATCTTTCTTCCTCAAAACAATGCTGGAGTACCCCAAGATGACACAATAGGGGTAATAAAACCCTTACTCAACAATTCCTTTAACTGGACCTTCAACTCTTGCAATTCCTTAGGCGCCTAGTGACTAGTCGCATCTCGCTAACGTTTAATCCTACGGATCAAAGTGGTTTCTTAATATCTACAAGAAACTTGGCTCAAATCTAACTTTATGCTTTTTGATCAATCAAAGGATTGACTCGGTCAATTGTGGTCCATTTATGAATTTGGTCAATTTTGGATAGTACAATCAACTCTAATCGAGCCTAACACTCGCTGGCCTTTATGATTGATAGGGTCAATTGGTGAAATTAAGCTCTTAATATTGACCCAAAATTGGGTGGTGTTTCAAATAGCAGGGCAACCTATTATTATTTTTCAAGGTAGTACCTCTAATAAGTCAAGAACCCCAAGTAGAATGGCGACTCAGAATGAGATTGATACCCTAGCCGATTAAACCATCATACATGAGGGACCTTCACGAGCAAGTATTGATAAGATTCCTATTGTCAGGGATTTTCCTTATGTGTTCCCTGAGGATTTAACCGATTTGCCTTCTGAGCGAGAAATCAATTTTATTATTGAGGTTATTCTAGGGGAATAGCCTATTTTGAATTATCATAGATTTGTGCAAAATTTCTCAAGGATTGCTACACCAATAAAAAAATTGACCCAAAGGATGTGTCTTTGTTTGGATTGATAAGTGTAAGGAATCTTTTCTTGAGCTAAAGCATCATTTGACATCTGTGCCAGTATTTGTGCAACCTGAACTAGGCTATGAGTTAGTGATCTATACAAATTCATGTGGTACATGATCAAAATAAAGCGTAAAATGCTCATCATACAGATAGTGTCGCCAAATCTTGAGCGCAAATACCACTGCTGCCAGCTCTATATCATGGATGGGGTAATTCTCTCATGCACCTTTAACTGTCGTGAGGCATAAGAAATTGATGGTCAGTGTTAGCGGACTCGCAAGTATACGAGATCGTTTGTAGTAATATCCGGAAAGTCCGGGTATCGTCCTCAGGGAATACTAATGGTGATTGAATTTTCTTTAACACTAACGTTGGTAAAGATCTCAATTTAATCAAGACAAGATT
>JAJIYU010000652.1:0-46686 GCA_030144865.1 Tinospora cordifolia
AAGGTTTTATTTGTTTAATTTTCACTATAACTCTAATTTATTTTATTTTTCATGTGTTATCCCACAATTTGCACTCAAAAGAATTTTGAAATTAATTTATTTAGTTATTTGCCAAAATTCTGGGGTATTACAATACAACAACTTAGTTAAGCCAAAACAAAACTAACATATTATGGTCGACGATGGTCTATAGTAGTCTATGATAGTCTATGGTGGTCTATGATCGTCTATTAGAGTCTTCTCCAAATCTAAGTAAGCTCATTTTTTCTTACAAATAGCAATACACAATCATTAACCGTCATAGACCATTATACACCAGCATAGACTATTATAGAACACAACATACCATCATAGGTCATAATGTATTAGTCTCTGTTTGGTTTAAGTAAGTTCATAGACAATTGCAAGCATCAAAAACCACTTCACATGATTATGAATGACTATAAACCCTCATAGACCATTATAAACAGCTAAGGACAATTATACACTATTATAGAAGGCCATACACCAACTTACATAAGCCAAAGAAAGACAAACATATTATGGTCTACGATGGTCTATAATAGTCTATGATAGTCTATGGTGGTCTATAATAATCTATGATCGTATATAGTAGCCTTTTTGAACTATAAGTAACTTCATTTTCGACTATAAATATCAATGCACAATCATAGACCATGATAGACCATAAAAGATCGCCATAAACTATCATAGACCACTATACACCATCATAGACAATAATGTATTAGTCTTTCTTTGGTTTAAGTGAGTTCATAGACAATTACAGGCCTCAAGATCCACTATAGATAATTATAAATGACTACAAACCTTAATAGACCTTTATGGACAACTAGATACCATCAAAGACTATTATAGAAGGTCATAGACCAACTTATAGAAGCCAAAGAAAGATGAACATATTATAGTCTACGATAGTCTGTAGTAGTCTATGATAGTCTATGGCCATTTACAATGGTCTATGATTGTATATAGTAGTCTTTTTGACTAATAACATCAATGCACAAACAAAGACAATCATAGACCATTAAAGATTACCATAGACTATTATAGACCACTACATACCATTATAGACCATAATGTATTAGTCTCTCTTTAGTTTTAATAAGGTCATAGACAATTACAAGCGTCAAAAACTACTATAGATAATTATAAATGACAATAAACCCTCATTGACTTTTGTACACAGGTAGAGACCATCATAAACCGTTATAGAAGGTCGTAGACAAACTTACTTAAGCCAAAGAAACACTAACATATTATAGGCTATGATAGTAATCTATGATAGTTTATGGCATTCTATAGTGGTATATGATTGCTATAATAGTCGTTTTAAACTCCACCTAAGTTCGTTTTTAACTACAAACCTCAATACACAATCATAGACAATCATAGACTATTATAGAACATCACAGAATATTATATGCCACTACAGACCGTCATAGACCATAATATATTAGTCTCTCTTTTGTTTAAGTAAGTTAGTAAACAATTACTTGCATCAAAAACCACTTCTAATAATTATAAATTACTGTAAACCCTCATAGTTCATTATAGAAAGCTAGAGACCATCATAGACAATTATAGAAGGTTATAGACCATCCTACTTAATCCAAAGAAAGACTAACATATTATGGTTTATGATGGTTTGTAGTAATCTGTAATCATCTTTGGTGGCCTATAATGATCTATGATCGTCTATAGTAGTCTGTTTAAATTACAAGTATGTTCATTTTCGACAACAAACATCAATACACAATCATAGACCATCATAGACCATTATAGACTCCCATAGACTGTCATAGATCACTACAGACCTTCATACAACATAATGTATTAGTATATTTTTGGTTTAAGTAAGTTCGTAAACAATTATAGGCATAAAAAATCACTATAGAAAATTATAAATGACAATAAACCCTCATAGACCATTGTAGGCAACTAGAAACCATCATAGGTCATTACATGCGCTCAAAAACCAACTTATCTAGACCAAAAAAAGGCTAACATATTATGGTCTACGATGTTTTGTAATAGTTTGTGATAGTCTATGGTGGTCTATAATGGTCTGTGATCGTCTAAGTTAGTTTTTTTTTTTCAACTCTACGTATGTTAATTTTTAACTACAAACATCAATATACAATCATCTAACATCATAGACCATCATAGACCACTAAAAACTATCATAGACAACTACAGACCATCATAGACAATAATATATTAGTCTCTTTTTGGTTTAAGTAAGTTCATAGACAATTACATGCTTAAAACACCACTATACATAATTATAGATGACTATAAACACTCATAAACTTTTGTAGACAACTAAAGATGATCATAAATCACTGTGGAAGGTCGTAGACCAACTTACTTCAACCAAAGAAAGACTAAAATATTATGGTCTACGACGGTCTATAGTAGGCTATGATAGTTTATGGTAGTTTATAATTGTCTATGATTGTCTATAATAGTCTTTTTCAACTCTAGGTAATTTGGTTTCGACTACAAACATCAATACAGAATTATAGACCATCATAGACCATTATAAACCACCATAAACTATCATAGAGTGGTACAAACCATCATAGACCATAATGTATTAGTCTCTCTTTGGTTTAAGTTAGTGAATAAACAATTATAAACAGCAAAAACCACTTCAGATAATTGTAAATTACTATAAACTCTCATAGACCATTATACAAAGCTAGAGACCATCATAGACTATTATAGAAGGTCATAGACCAACTTACTTAATCCAAAGAAATACTAACATATTATGGTCTATGATCATTTGTAGTAGTCTATAATAGTCTATGGTGGTCTAAAATGATCTATGACCATTAATAGTCGTCTTTTCAAAATATAAATAAGTTCATTTTCAACAATAAACATCAACACACAATAACAGACCATCGTGGACCATTAAAGACTACCAAAGAGTATCTTAGACCAATGCAAACCATCATAGTCCGTAATATATTAGTCTCTCTTTGGCTTAAGTAAGTTCATAGACAATTACAGGCATCAAAAACCACTATAGATAATTATAAATAGTTATAAACCATCATAGACCATTATAGACAACTAGAGACCACCATAGGCCATTATAGAAAGTCATAGACCAACTTACTTAAACCAAAAAAAAAGACTAACATATTATGGTGTACGATGCTCTGTAATAGCCTATGATAGTCTATGGCAGTCTTTTTGAACTCTAAGTAAGTTAATTTTTTTACTACAAACATCAATATATAATGATTATATACAATCATAGACCATTATAGACTATCATAACCTATCATAGACCACCACATACAATCATAGACTATAATGTATTAGTATCTCTTTGGTTTAAGTAAGTTCATAGATAAATATAGGCATAAAAAACCACTATAGATAATTATAGATGACTATAAACGCTCATAGACCATTGTAGACAACTAGAGACCATCGTAGACCATTGTAGAAGGTCATAGACCAACTTACTTCAACCAAAGAAAGACTAAAATATTATGGTCTACGAATATCTATAGTAGTCTATGATAGTCTATGGTGATTTATAATTGTCTATGATCGTCTATAATAGTCTTTTTCAACCCTAGGTAAGTTCGTTTTTGGCTACAAACATCAATACATAATAATAGACTATCATAAACCTGTATAGACCACCATAGTCTTTTATAGAGCACTACAGACCATCATAGAACATAATGCATTAGTGTCTCTTTGGCTCAAGTAAGTTCATAGACAATTGTAGGCATCGAAAACCACTATAGATCATTTTAAATGACTATAAACACTCATGGACCATTGTAGACAACTAGAGACCATCTTAGACCATTATAGAAGGTCATAAACCAACTTACTTAAACCAAATAAAGACTAACATATTATGGTGTATGATGGCTTCTAGTAGTCAGTGATAGTCTATCGTGGTTTATAATGATCTATAAATGTCTATAGTTGTCTTTTTCAACTTTAAGTAAGTTCATTTTTTACTACAAACACTAATACACAATCATAGACCATCATAGACCATTATAGACGACCATAGACTATCCTAGACAACTACAAACCATTATAGACTATAAGTTATTAGTTTCTGTTTGGTTTAAGCAAGTACATAGGCAATTACAAGCATCAAAAACCACTATAGATAATTATAAATTACTATAAACCTTTATGGACAACTAGAGACCATAATAGACAATTTAGAAGGTCATCGACCAACTTATAGAAACCAAAGAAAGACTAACATATTATAGTCTACGATGGTTTGTAGTAGTCTATGATAGTCATTGGTGGTCTATAATGGTCTATGATCGTCTATAGTAGTTTTTTTCAATTCTAATTCAGTTCATTTTTTACTGCGAATATCAATACACAATAGTTCGTCTTAGACCATTATAGACCACCATAGGCTATCATAGACCACATCATACCATCATAATCCATAATGTATTAGTCTCTCTTTTGTTTAAGTAAACGACTATATACCATCATAAACTATTATAAAAGATCAAAGACCAACTCACTTAAGCCAAATAAAAACTAACATATTAAAGTGTATGACAGTCTATAGTAGTCTATGATAGTCAATGGTGATCTATGAGGGTTATTGATTGTCTATAGTGGTCTTTTTAAACTCTAAGTAAGTTCATTTTCAGCTACAAACATCAATACATAATTGTAGATCATCATAAACCATTATAGACCACCATAAACTGTCATAGACCATTTCAGACCTTCATAGACCGTGATGTATTAGTATCTCTTTGGTTTAAGTAAGTCCATAGACAATTACAACTATCAAAAGGCAACTACATATAATTATAAATGAGTATAAACCCTCATAGACCATTATACACAAATAAAGACCATCATAGACTAATATAGAAGGTTATAGACCAACTTACTTAAGCAAAAGAAAGACTATGATATTAGGTTCTATGATGGTCTGTAGTAATCTATGATAGTCTATGGCAATCTATGGTGGTCTATGCTCTCTTATAGTAGTCTTTTTAAACTCTACGTAAGCTATTTTTTTATTACAAACATCAATACACAGTCACAGACTGTCATAGTCCATTATAGACCAACATAGACTCTTTTAGACCATAACAGACTATCATAGACCATAATGTATTAGTCTCTCTTTGGTTTAAGGTAAGTTCATAGACAATTACAAATATCTAAAACCACTTTAGATAATTATAAATTACTATAAACCCTCATAGTCCATTATAGATAGCTAGAGACCATCATAGAAAATTAAAGAAGCTCATGGGCGAACTCGCTTAAGCAAACAAAAGACTAACATATTATTGTCTACAATGGTCTATAGTAGTCTATGGTGGTCTATAATGGTTTATGATCGTCTATAGTAGTCTTTTTGAACTATAATTAAGTTCATTTTTTACTATAAACATCAATAAAAAATCATAAACCATCATAGACCATTAAAGGCCACCATAAAATATCATAAACTACATTAGACCATCATAGACCATAATGTATTAGTCTCTCTTTCATTTAAGTACGTTCATAGACAATTACATGCATAAAAAAGAACTATAGATAATTACAAATGACTATAAACCCTCATAGATATTATAGATGACTAGTGACCATCATAGACCATTATAGAAGTTCATAGACCAACTTACTTAAGCCAAAGAAAGACTACCATATTTTGGTCGACAATAGTCTGTAGTAGTCTATGATAGTCTACGGTGGTCTATAATGGTCTAGGATCGTCTATTGTGGCCATTTCTAACTCTAAGTAAGCACATTTTCGATTACAAAAAATAGTACACAATCATAGACCATCATAGACCATTATAGACAATTATAGAACACAACAAACCATCATAGACCATAATTTATTAGTCTCCTTTTAGTTTAAGTAAGTTCATAGACATATACAACCATCAAAAACCACCTTAGATAATTATAAATGACTATAAACCTTCATAGACCATTAGAGACAGCTAGGGACCATTGCAGACCATTATAGAACGCCATAAACCAACTTATATAAGGCAAAGTAAGGCTAACATGTTATGGTCTACAATGGTCTGTACTAGTTTATGATAGTTTATAGTGGTCTATAATGATCTATGATCGTCTATAATAGTCTTTTTAAACTAAAAGTAACTTCATTTTCGACTATAAACATCAATGCACAATCATAGACCATCATAGATCATTAAAGACCACCATAAAGTATCATAGAACACTACAAACCATCATAGACCATAATGTTTTAGTCTCTTTTTGGTTTAAGTTAGTTAATAAACAATTATAGGCATCAAAACCCACTTTAGATAAATATAAATTACTATAAACCCTCATAGACCATTATAGAAGGTCATAGACAAACTTACTTAATCTAAAGAAAGATTAACATATTATGGTCTATGATCATTGGTAGTAGTCTATAATAGTCAAGGGTGGTCTAAAATGATCTATGATCGTCAATAGTATTCTTTTCAAAATACAAATAAGTTCATTCTCAACAACAAGCATCAACACATAATCATGGACCATTGTGGACCATTAAAGACTAAAAGAAAGTATCCTAGACCAATACAAACCATCATAAACCATAATGTATTAGTCTCTCTTTGGCTTAAGTAAGTCCATAGACAATTATAAGCATAAAAAACCACTATAGAAAATTATAAATGACTATAAACCTTCGTAGACCATTAAAGACAACTAGAGACCATCATAGGCCATTATAAAAGGTCATCAACCAACTTACTTAAACCAAAAAAAAGACTAACATATTATGGTCTACAATGCTTTGTAATAGTCTTTAATAGTCTATGGTTGTGTATAATGGTGTATGAATGTCTATAGTAGTCTTTTTAAACTATAAGTAAGTTGATTTTTGACTACAAACATCAATACACAATCATAGACCATCATAGACCATTAAAAACCACCATAGAGTATTATAGACCACTACAAACCATCATAGACCATAATGTATTAGTCTCTCTTTGGTTTAAGTACATTCATAGAATATTATAGGCATAAAAAACTATTGTGGATAATTATAGATGACTATAAATGCTCATAGACCATTGTAGAAGGTCATAAACCAACTTACTTCAACCAAGAGAGATTATAATATTATGGTCCATGAAGATCTACAGTAGTCTATGATAGTCTATGGTGGTTTATAATTGTCTATGATTGTTTATAATAGTCCTTTTCAACTCTAGGTACGTTTGTTTTTGGCTACAAACATCAATACACAATCATAGACCATCATAGACCATTATAGACCACTAGAGACTAGCATTGAGCACTACAGACCATCATAAAATATAATGTATTAGTGTCTTTTTGGTTCAAGTAAGTTCATAGACAATTGTAAGCATTGAAAATGATTATAGATAATTTTAAATAACCATAAACACTCATAGACCATTATAGACAACTAGAGACAATCTTAGACCATTATAGAAGGTCATAAACCAACTTACTTAAACCAAAGAAAGACTAACATATTATGGTTTACAATGGCTTCTATTAGTCTATGATAGTTTATCATGGTCTATAATGGTCTATGAATGTCTATAGTTATCTTTTTATACTCTAAGTAAGGTCATTTTTTACTACAAACATCAATACACAATCATAGACCATCATAAACGATTATAGACGACCATGGACTATCATAGACCTCTATAGACCATTATAGACTATAATTTATTAGTTTCTCTTTGGTTTAAGTAAGTTAATAGGCAATTACAAGTATAAAAAATGACTATAGATAATTATAAATTACTATACACCCTCATAGAACTTTATGGACAACTAGAAACCATAATTGACCATTATAGAAGGTCATTGACCAACTTATAAAAATCAAAGAAAGACTAACATATTATAGTCTACGATGGTCTGTAGTAGTTTATGACAGGCATTGGTGGCTTATAATGGTCTATGACTGTCAATAGTAGTCTTTTTAAACTTTAAGTCAGTTCATTTTCTACTAGAAACATCACTACACAATAGTTCGTCTTAGACCATTATAAACCACCATAGACTATCATAGACCACGTCATACCATTATAATCTGTAATGTATTAGTCTCTCTTTGGTTTAAGTAAGTTCATAAACAACTACAACCATCAAAAACCACTGCAGATAATTGCAAATAACTAGATACCATCATAAACCATTATAGAAGATCAAAGACCGACTTACTTAAGCCAAAGAAAGACAAACACATTACGATCTATAATGATCTGTAGTAGTCTATAATAGTTTATGGTGATTTGTAAGGGTCTTTGATCATCTATATCAGTCTTTTTAAACTCTGAGTAAGTTCATTTTTGGCTACAACCATCAATACACAATCATAGACCATCATAGACCATTATAGACCACCATAGACAGCTATAAATCACTAAAGACCTTCATAAACCATAATGTATCAGTATCTCTTCAGTTTAAGTAAGTTCATAGACAATTACAAGCCTCAAAAGACAATTATAGATAATTATAAATGACTTTGAACCCTCCTAGACCATTATAGATAGCTAGAGACCATCATAGAACATTCAAGAAGGTCATAGACCAACTCTCTTAAGCCAATGAAAGACTAACATATTATGGTCTACAATAGTCTGTAGTAGTCTATGATAGTCTATAGTGATCTATAATGGTTTATGATCGTTTATAGTAACTATAAGTAAGTTCATTTTTGGCTATAAACGTCAATAGACAATCATAAACCATCATAAAACATTAAAGACCACCATAGAGTATCATAAACCATTATAGACCATCATATACCATAATGTATTAGGTCTCCCTTTGGTTTAAGTAAGTTCATAGGCAATTACAAGCATAAAAAACAACTATAGATAATTATAAATGACTATAAACGCTCATAGATATTATAGAGAACTAGAGACAATCATAGACCATTATAGAAAGTTAGAGACCAACTTACTTAAGCCAAAGAATGACTAACATATTATGGTCCACGATGGTCTGTAGTAGTCTATGATAATCTATGAAGGTCTATAATGGTCTACGATCGTCTATTGTAGTCATTTCCAACTCCATGTAAGCTCATTTTCGATTACAAACACCAGTACACAATCATAGACAGTCATAGACCATTATAGACCAACATAGACTATTATACACATTGACCATAATGTATTAGTCTGTATTTGGTTTAAGTAAGTTCATAGACAATTACAAGGATCAAAAACCACTTCTGATAATTATAAATAACTATAAACCCTCATGGACCATTATAGATAGCTAGGGACCAATATAGACCATCATAGAAGGCCATAGACTGACTTACATAAGCCAAAGAAAGATTAACATATTATGGTCTGTAGTATTCTATGATAGTTTTTGGTGGTTTATATAGATCTATGATCGCTATAGTAGTCTTTCTGAACTATTAGTAACTTTATTTTCAACAACAAACATCAATGCACAATCATAGACAATTAAAGACCACCATAGACTATAATAGACCACTATCATAGCCAATAATGTATTAGTCTCTCGTTGGTTTAAGTAAGTTCATAGACAATTACAAGCATCAAAACCCACTATAGATAATAAAAAATGACTACAAATCCTCATAGATCTTTATGGACAGCAAAAAACCATCATTGACCATTATAGAAGGTCATATAGAAAAGCCGAAGAAAGACCAACATAATATAGTCTACGGTGGTCTGTAGTAGTCTATGATAGTCCATGGCAGTCTATAATTGTAATACCATGAACAATGTGTAAGAAACGATTGAATTATAAGGATAAATGAGACCAATTCATTTCAAGGACCAATTAGCCAGTTTAATTGCTAAAAAACCCTCAGGGGAGTGAAAGTGGAAAAACAAAAATGAAATGAGGTGAAATGAAATGAAACAAATCACCCAACTCGACATCCGAAATTCATTTCATTTACCAATTAAGGGTTCATTTGCCTAACATGCTTTAGTGGAATCTAAATTAGGAAAGAAAATGGAGAGAACCTTAGCCAAATAGAAGTTATGAATTTTTATTGATTTCATGTAAACCCAAAAATGTGTGCTAAGGGCCTAAAATCCTAGCCAAATTAAATATATGAATTTTTATTAAATTCATGTGGACCCAAAAAATGGGTGAACACGCCTAAGCATGTGCAAATCACATGGGTGATGATACTAGCATGACATGATCATATACACCTTAATCCTAGCATACAACAAAAACGTCCCAATCAAGAAACCTTAGCCGTTTTAGAAATGTACTCATGTGCGTGATCATGTACACCCTAATTGCATGCACACTAGAACGTTTCCCTTAAGCAAATTAACCCTAGTCACCACCCCTGTACTCACCTTAGTAGAATAGAAAGTTTCCATAGTTAAAACTTGCCAAACTATAAAGACTCCACGAGATATAGCCTTGGATGGTGCACACCAAAGAGGGAATCTAAGAATATAAACTTTTTATGAGCTCAATTAGAAATAGTATCTCATGTTGATTCAGGAGCCTAGATTGGAAGTTTGGGACCATGATCATGTGTCCATCAAATTTAGATCATGTACACACTAGCCGCCATGCTCAAAGTCAAAAATAAAATAAAATAAAATAAAAATGAGAAAGATTCCATACCCATTTGTGGCGCCAAAAAGAGGGAAAGTCCAAGATTAGAAGTTAACTTGCTCACAAATCTAAGAATAGAAGTTCCCATATGAAAACTTGCTAAGACGTCTACTATAGTGGATAAATAGAATATTTCTGATTTTTGCAAAGATCTTATATTATGATTGACGCCCAAAATAGATTAATCCTACCTTGTGCACACCACTCAAATTAGAAGATGCTTGATGATCAAGAGAGGAATGAATTGAGATCATTTCTTGCTCACACCTTCGTGTCCCAAAGCGATTCACTAGCTGATTTGTAAAACTTAACATTAGAAACATTCCTAGCCAATTTTGTGGGCACAAAACCATATTAGCAAGTGGCCCCAAGCTGGTGCTTCAAAATTAGGTTGGTAGCCCAAACCATGCATGAAAGAATTGGAAAGGTTCCATGCTCACAAGATCATTCATATTGACACCTCAACTGATTTGGAAAGGGTTCTAAACCTATTTGAGTTCACACCTAAGAAAGAAACAAGAAAAGGAATTAAACTTTCACACACATGCCAAAAACATGTTTTCACATTAAGCTAAGGAAACCCTAGATATTCACTTGCCATTTTGTTGCACACAAGAGTGGAAACAAATCAGCCACTTACCCAAGATGTCTCATGTGTAAGATTACCCAAAACGTCCCCTAGGTGCCCATGAAACTCTATAAAAAGGCCCCTAATGCTCTCATTTTTCCTTGTCCCAAAGTAAGAGTATACTAGTCCCTCTTGACTTTCTCTAGCCTTCTTATTGGAAACGCCCTTAGTTCTTGAGCAATCTTGAACTATTATTGAGTGCTTTAATGTTTAATTGAGTGTTTTTGAGTATTCGTTGAGTGATAGACATTGGAAAGAAGGGGAAGCTCTGTTGAATTTTAATAAAACCAGCAACTAAGGTGGAAGTGATTTCTAAAGCCTCCATTTTACTTGTTTAGTTTAATACCACGCTCATGTATGCCTGATTTTAGTTTAGTATGCACATTTAGGTATGAATAACATGATTTAAATTTCAAATTTACATGTATGTCGTGTTAGTTGATCTTGAAACCATGCCATGCTTAGATTACGCATGTTTGTATACTAACTTACTTAAACAAAAGAGAGACTAATATATTATGGTCTATGATGCTCTGTAGTGGTGTATGATATTCTATGATGGTCTATAATAGTCTATGATGGTCTATGATTGTGTAATGATATTTGTAGTCGAAAATGAACTTAGATTGAGTTTAAAAGGACTACTATAGCAATCATAGACCACTATAGACTATCATAGCCTATAATATGCTAGTTTTTTTTTGGTTTAAGTAAGTTGGTGTATGACCTTCTATGACGGTTTATGATGGTCTCTAGTTGTGTATAAAGTTCTATGAGGGTTTATTGTCATTTATAATTATCTATAGTAGTTTTTTATGCTTGTAATTGTCTATGACCTTATTAAAACCAAAGAGAGACTAATACATTATGGTCTATGATGGTTTGTAGTTGTCTATGATTGTCTATGGTAGTCCTTAATAGTCAATGATTGTGTATTAATGTTTATAGTTGAAAATGAAGTTACTTATAGTTCAAAAAGACTATAATATGCGATTATAGACCATTATAAACTGCCAAAGACTAAGATATACTACTACCGACCATCGTACACCATAATATATTTGTCTTTCTTTGGCTTATTCAAGTTGGTCTATAACCTTCTATAATGGTCTATAATAGTCCTTAGCTGTCAATAATGGACCATGAGGGTTTATAGTTATTTATAATTATCTGAAGTGATTTTTGATGCTTGTAATTGTCTATAAACTTACTTAAACCAAAGTGAAACTAATACATTATGGTCTATAACGGTATCTTGTATTGTATAATAGTATATGTAGGTCTATAATGGTTTATTACTATCTATGATTGTGTACTAATGTTTGTAATTGAAAATGAGCTTACATAGAGTTGGAAATGAATAGAATTGACGATCATAAACCATTATAGACCACCATAGATTATCATAGACTACTACAAACCATTGTGGACCATAATATGTTAGTCTTTCTTTGGCTCAAGTAAGTTGGTCTATGACCTACTATAATGGTTTATGATGGTCTCTAGTTGTTTATAATATGTATGAGGTTTATGTAACACTCCGAACCCCCGAGATCTTATTTGAACTTAACCACAAGGTGGGTCCGGGTCGGTATTAGTATACAAGTGACTCATACTTGAATTTCTAATTCTTTTATCCCAAGTCTTATTGAACATTAAGAGTACTCAACTCATTTAAATAAACATAATTCAACTAGATAAATCAATAAGAGATAAAAGAAATCTTTAATATTCTTTATTTATTAAAATAAATAGGAAAGAGTACATAACTCAATTAAAACTATTACAACAGAAGTCTTTAATTCAAAATGTAGCGGAATTATCAAAATTGGGCTACGTGCCCTTACATTCAAATATAGAAACTTTCTAAAATTAGAACCTATCTAATATCAAAGTCTTCATGTGATTTAAATCCTTGAAAAACAAAAGAGGAAGGGTGAGCACATAGCCCAGTGGATCTTTTTAAAATAACCCAATTACTAATTTAGGCTAACAACACATTCAAATTCAAGCACTGGGAAAACATTAGACGTTTCAAACATTATTTTGTTTACATTTGTATATTAGACTGAAAGGATTTCAAGGCCCTTAATGTTCTTAACAAAATACCTCCCTTGAGTGAAAAAGGCATTCCTTATGCCAAGTTTCATTGGACTTAGGGCCTAACCCATATTTCTAGTACTTTGGAACATCACCCATGTGAACTAATCACATGTAAAGAACACCCATGATGACCCTCATGTTCACTGTGACGGTACGTGGTTCTTAATCTAAAAATCTTTTATTAAACCACATACTCATTAATCTTAAATAAAATAAATTCAGCATGTTTAACACATAAACATTCAAAGCATGAAAATAAGCACATAGCATGCATCATACTTTAAAATAAATCTAAATAAGCATAATCTAAACATGGCGTGTTTTAATGATTAACTAACATGACATACATGCAAATCTGAAATTTAAATCATGTTCTTCAAACCTAAATATTCATACTAAACTGAAATAAAGCATACATGAACGCAGTATTAAACTAAACAAGTAAAATAGAGCTTTTAGAAATCACTTCCAACTTAATTTGAAGATCACTAATATTCCAGCAGAGTTTCCCCTTCTTTCCAATGTCTAGCACTCAAAGACTACTCAAAAGCACTCAATCAAACACCAAAGCACTCAAGAATAGTTCAAGATTACTCAAGAACTAAGGGGGTTGCCCAGAAGAAGGCTAGAGAAAGTCAAGAGGGACAAGTATGCTCTTGCTTTGGAACAAGGAAGAATGAGAGCGTTAGGGGGGTTTATATAGGGTTTCATGAGCACAACGAGGACGATTTAGGTATGTTTACAAGGGGAATCTTTCCAGAGATTAGAGAGGACTGTTTGCAAGATGTGGGAAGTGTATCTTTCCTATTTTCCATGGAGAACACGGTTTGGCAAGAGAACAAGATATGGTCTTCATTTCATGTATGTGCACAAGATTTTTGTTTTCCTAACCATGTGTGAGCATAAAATGGATTTTGAACACTTACCAATTCAGATTGGACATCCAAATGTGATTAGATTTTGTTCACAAAGCATCTTTCCTAGTTGTCTCATTCCTTTGGTGTCAAGTCAATTAAATTAGAAACCTTTCCCATTTCCACTCTTTGGATGTCAAGGGTGTGAGCAAGGAAATATTTAATTCTCACACAAATCAACAACATTCCCCCTTGAATGTCCAGCTATTAGAGATCTTTTAAAGTTTAGAAACTTCTAATTAGGTTTGCATGGGCACAAGGGACGGCTAGGGTTTTACATTGAGGATATGATGGTCATTCCCCTCATGTGCACCAAGATTACGACATCTTTAAGTTTAGGAAACTTTCCCTTTCCTTTTCTCGCTTTGTTTGGACATCTAGGGGGTGCACCACTATTGTCTTAGGCACACCATGCAGTCTTACTATTTCCTTCACATAGAGTTCTCACAGCTTACTAACTTGGCCTGTGGATCTGATTGACAGGAAAGGAACCACTTTAGTGAGACAATCCACAATTTTTCAAACAGTATCTTCTCTTTTCTGGTTCCTTTGCAAACTACTAAAAAGTCCATGGTAATGTTATCCTACTTCCTTTTGAGGATAGGGAGTGATTGTAACATTCTGGAGGGTTTTCAGTGTTCTACTTTTACTTGTTGACAAGTTAAGCACTTGGAGAGATGCTTAGCCACATCTTTATTCATTCCTCTCCACCAGTAAGTCTTTCTAAGGTTTTGGTACATCTATCTCCACTTAGATGCATCATATACTTGGTTTGATGAGCCTCATCCAGTATGGTCTGTTTACTTGGTCTGTTTCGGGGCACAAAGATCCTCTCACCAAGTCTTAGGGTATTCTCAGCATCTAACCTAAAGTCAGTATGTTTACCCCGTGTGACTCCTTCTATCACACTAGTGAGCCATTTGTTTTGCCTTTGTTCATCCCTGATCTGGTGTAGAAGATCCGATTGGCAAGACATGCTATAAAGATAGGCTTGTTTTTCATTCAAGCTTACACCCAACCTAAGTTTTCAATCAATTGGTACATATGGCCCTTTTCTTCCTCCTGTTTGTTGAACTTCCTACTCAAGGCATCAGCCACTAGATTGGCCTTCCTCGGATGGTAATGTAGTTGGAACTCATAGTATTTCAAGAACTCCATCCATTTTCATTGCTTGAGGTTCAACTCCTTCTGGGTGTAGATGTACTTCAAGCTCTTGTGATATGAAAATAGATCGAATTTCTCACCATAAAGGTAGTGTCTCCAAATTTCAAGGCAAATACAATGGCTGCTAACTCTAGGTCATGAGTAGGGTAATTCTTCTCATGGACCTTCAATTGTCGACAAGCATAAGCGACTACTCGCTTTTCTTGCATCAAGACTGCTCTCAGTCCACTTAGTGAAGCATCAATATAAGGGGTAAAGGTAACACCATGGGTTGGAGTGAGTAGGATAGGGGTTGTAGTCAATCACTTCTTCGCTTCTTTGAATGATTGTTCACATTATTCATCCCAATTGAACTTTACTGCCTTCCTAGTTACCTTGGTCATAGGTTCTGCTAGCTTGGAGAAGTCTTGGATGAATCTCCTATAGTATCCAACCAAGCCTAAGAAACTCTGAATCTTTGTAACTGTCTTTGGTTGCTTCCAGTCCATGACAACTTCCACCTTCTCTGGACCTATAGAGATACCTTCTGCTGATACTAAGTGGCCAAGGAACTTGATCGTCTTCATCCATAATCCACACTTGCTGAACTTGGCAAATAATTGGTACCTTCTGAGGGTCTCCAACACTATCCACAAGTGTTCTAAGTGTTCAGCTTTTGACTTAGAGTAAATCAAGATGTCGTCCATGAATACCACAACAAACTGGTCAAGGTATTATCTAAACTCTCAGTTCATTAAATCCATGAATGCTACTGGGGCATTGGTCAAACCAAAAGGCATCATAGTGAATTCAAAGTGTCCATATCTCGTTCTAAAGGTTGTCTTGTATATGTTAGACTCCATAATTCTCAACTAATGATAACCCGATCTAAGATCAATCTTCGAGAAATAAGTGGTTCCTCTCAATGGATTAAATAGGTCATCAATCCTCAGTAGTGGGTACTTATTCTTCATTATAGCTTGATTTAGCTTTCGATAGTCGACACATAGTCTCATGGAACCGTCTTTCTTCTTCACGAACAGTACAAGAACTCCCCAAGGTGACTCACTTGCCCTAATAAAGCCTTTCTCCCAGAGCTCGTCGAGTTGATACTTCAACTCGATCAGTTCTACTAGTGTCATTCTGTAAGGATGTATGGCTATAGGGTTGGTTCCAGGGTGAAGTTCAATCTTGAACTCTAATTCTCTAGTAGGTGGTAGGTTGGGTAAGTCATTTAGGAACACATCCTTGTACTCACTAACCACTGCTAGGTCTTGGATTCTCTTCCATGCAACAGAGTCCTCCTCTAAGAGTCTCTCAAACTCATCCTTTTGCTTTAAACAATTTAACATGGCTATGGTTGGACTCCTCAGTAGTCTCCGCATATCTCCGTTAATTCTATAGGTTTCCCCTAAAAGTAGGGTTATGGTTACTCGCATCTTAGGGCAATCAATCTGAGCTTGGTATTGGTCTAACCAATCCATCCCCAAGATCACGCCATAACAATAAAATGGTAAGGTGCATAGGTCAACAAATATGAGTTTATCTCCAAACCTTAGGTCACAACTACACATTCCTTTGTAGGGAATAGTGGTCCCTATTGGTGTGGACACATTCAAAGTTATGGGTAGTGTCTTTGTCACAAGTTGTAACCTATCAGCTAGTTCTTCAAAGATAAATGATTTCGAGGCACCCGAGTCAAGTAACGGTTTTAGAGCAACATTGAATAATAGGAACATACGTTCTACTGCAGGGATTTGATCTTCCCGAGTTTCAACAGAAAATATTCTAACTTGGTTCTAACCACGACCCTAGTTCTGCCACTGATTGGCGTTCTATTGTTGTTGCCTGACTTGAGGACGACCGTTCTGACCTCCTCCCTGAGTGTTCTTTTGTTGCTAGGGAGCCTGAGCTGGTGTAGTCGGACCATTTTTGCCGATATGGCCTCTTTGCTTACACACGTAGCACAGTCCTTGTCTCTTTGCTTGCTCCTTTGACTCGTTTTTGTTCTGCCCCTGTTTTTGTGGCGCCTTCCCACCACTCTTGTTATTTTTTTAGGCCCTTTGGTTGTCTTTCTCATTTCTAGGCCTTTTGTTTTTACTCCTCAATATCTGCTCTAGGTTCAACTCCTATTCTAGTTTAGAGTTTTCTCTAAAAAATCTCTATACATTTTTAAACCCAGAGTCATTATTTTTTTTGGATCTCCATCTTGAGACCCTGTGCAAAATGATTTGCTTTCATTTTTTCTTCTCTGATCAATTATGGCGAGAATTTGGCCAGCTCAATGAACTTCCTTTCATATTCAGCTAAAGTTAGGTCCTTTTGATTCAGCCAGACAAAATCCTCCTGTAGCTTCTTCAACATAGCCTCTAGAAAGAATTTCTTGTAGAAAACTTCCTTAAACTCTTCCCAACTCATTGTTTCTACATTAGTGTTATGATCCATTTTCATCATTCTCCACCAACTTCTGACTGGTCCCTTGAAGTGGTGGGTGGCCAACGCTACTCTACACGAATCAGTCACCTTCAGTACATTCAAATGTTCCTCCATTTCTTGGTATTAGTGATCAACATTTATGCAATCTACAGTACCATCAAACTGAGGAGGGTGGAGCTTCTATAACTCCATAAGCATCTTCTTCTGCTTCTCATCTTCCAAGTCTTCTTGAGCCCTCTGACTATCAAAAACCTCAATTGCAGGTACTGGCTGTGGCATAGGAATTGGTTTAGGTATCAGAGGCTATGGTGCCGCCTAAGGTATCATTTGAGGTAATGCCCTCATGATCTGGTGTAAGACTCTCTAAGTGACTTCATTCATCATGTTTTCCATTCACGTTTCCATCCCAATAGGAGTCTTTTGCTCTCGCTATTCAATTTTGTCAGATGTTGTAGCCTTGGTAGCATATCTCTTTGATCCAGCCATTATCTACAAGTCAAAAGCTATTTCAGTATTTGATAAAGTATCACAGTGGATGATTTAAGTGAATTATAATATAGGGCGTACAACCTATCTTTCCTTATCTTCGGGATACAAAATGTTTTTCCAGACTTGAGAGGATGGTTGTCCCGTCCTTATTCATTCATCAAGCTCGTATTTCCTAGCCTTTCGTTTTGTTCGTACTATCATGACTCTAGATTCATGTCTCTAGGTTCTCGATTTGTTTAGTGGCTTAACAGTTTATGCTTCTAGGTTCTTTTTGTTCTTAGGTACAGGATTTGGTTCCATATGACTGACATATAAATAAATTAAGCATGTTTTTCAAACAATCATACAATCATACAAGTTCACGCTAGCATAGAAAAATTCTAGGCTTCCATTTAAGCTTCTAGGTTCAAGTGTCTCATACCACTCTACCCCTTCCACTTAGACTTTCACTCAGAAAATTGCCACACCCAAACAATTTCACAAATGTCTTGATAACTAAGGTTTCCTGAGCCCACTATACCTGACCATCCCATACTAGCCAAGCATAGAGAAACAAGTTCTTCTAAAGTTATCGATCATTCACCAAACATTGTCCGTCATTCTCCGAGTGTAGGCTTCCTCCAAGCCCCTGAATTCCTATGCATCCCACACTACATAGAAACCAGAGCTATAGAATCTTCTCGATTTCGTGTCCTGACCAAACAACTGTTTCGTGTTCACATGTTTTCAGTTTCTAACCTATGTCCTAGAGTTTTATGCATTTGATCCACTGTTCCACCCATGTTTCTACCTAAGGTCATTCCCCTATACCCAGGGTTTCAACTTGGTTAGATTGATAACCTCTGTCTAGTTAAGATACCACCTTGGCATCTTTTTTGACTTCTATTCAATTTCTTTCCCTAATTTTCCACCTTCTAATTTTTTTTTATAGAAAGTATGGGCGTTCTTGTAACACACCAGACACACCGGGTGACTCAAGGTACTATCCCCTCCCCTTGGGGTTTTCTCACCTCCATAGAGATTTGAACAAAGGACCTGGCGCATAAGTGCCTTGATTTCGCGAAACCCACTACCATTGTGCTGACAGTGGTGTGTTCTGGTGTGTCGATGTGTTACAAAAAAAGGCGCCTTTATTTGTAATACACTGACTACTCGTATAAGCTAGTGGGACAACCTCCAGATCGGGCGGCGAGATCGAAGTCTGCTTAGCAATCGTGTTTTCTTGGGCAGGATAACCCACCTACCCTTACTATCAGGTCAACTTGTAGTCTTTGTATCCAAACAAAACTTTTCAAAACACATATTTCCTTTTTGAAAACACTTTCCAAAATTGTTTTCAATTTCAAAAATAGAAGGTACGACATTCTAATTTCAACTCATAGCACAAGTCAAACCTAGTTGAGTTAATACTTTCTAAATCTTATACCACACGTGATATAAGACTAAACTTTCTAATTCTACCCCAACAACTAATGTCTAGGCTTGACTTTCTAATTCTTGCCCAGTAACTGATGCCTAGGCTCTGATACCACGCTTGTAATACCCTGAACCACCGAGATCTTATTTGCACTTAACCACAAGGTGGGTATGGGCCTGTATTAGTTTACAAGTGACTCACACTTGACTTTCTAGTTCTTTTATCCCAAGTCTTATTGAACATTAAGAGTATTGAACTCATTTAAATAAACATAATTCAACAAGACAAATCAACAAGGGATAAAAGAAATCTTTAATATTCTTTATTTATTGAAATAAATAGGAAAGAGTACATAACTCAATTAAAACTATTACAGCAGAAGTCTTTAATTCAAAATGCAGCGGAATTATCAAAATTGGGCTACATGCCCTTATATTCAAATATAGAAACTTTCTAAAATTAGAACCTATCTAATATCAAATTCTTCATGTGATTCAAATCTCTAAAAGATAAAAGAGGAAAGGTGAGCACATAGCCCAATGGATCTTTTTAAATCAACCAAATTATTAATTTAGGATAACAACACATTCAAAGTCAAGCACTTGTAAAACATAAGGCGTTTCAAACATTATTTTGTTTACAGTTGTAGATTAGACTAAAAGGGTTTCAAGGCCCTTGATGTTTGTTGACGATCTCGCAAGTCTACAGGATCGCAATAGTAATACCGGTGAGACCGAATATCGTCCTCAGGGAAAAAGTACTTGTCCAAGTCAATTAAATCCCAATCTACTATTGATTTATGGTTTTATCAAGATGCAAATGTAGCTTGATAAGTAATTGTGTAACAGAACTTTAATTTTTCAAAACAATCAAACTGAATTTAAATTTACTAAGTAACAAATTTTAAAAAGGCTGTTTAGGATAATAGACTTCTTGGTATGCTCTGTAATTTTATTTGAGATTATGATATACTAACACTTTGATTATCGCATTTGTAATTAGGACCCTATTCCTAGGTGTTCCAATTTTTCACTAGGATGTCTTTCAATACCCTCTTCCGAGGTAATCAATCAACAACCCAGTGGGTTCAAACAAGGATTCCTGTGTTATCTCCCTTAGATCCAGTCATAACCTTCCGATTAATGACTCTATCTGGATCTTTACTCCTATAACCTCTCACCGAACATCTCTCCCAAGTTAATTCTATGATCTTGGATTCTTTACGCCTATGGCCAGTAAGCATAAAGCTTTAAGCATGAACAAATAAAGTGAAGTGCAAGTAAATCACTTAAACTGATAAAAATTACAGTGCATACATTGGCGTCTACTTCCCAAACAGTAAAACTGAATTAGCTAGACATAGAAAAGAAATTAATCAAATAAAGAAAAGAATAGAAATCAATCATACTCTAATTGTAATTGAAACTCCTCTAAATCCTTCACAAAAACTCTATTTTCTCCAGCCACCTTCGTTTCTTTCCCAATTAGGTCTCTCCCTTTGCTAATCACCCTTTTTTCCTTTTAGACCCGCACTAAAATAACCCTAAAAAATACGAGATTCCTGATACTCAAGTGAGTGACCGCGGTCATTGATTTTCGTGCCAAAACCCAGAATTCTCCACGTTCTGCCCACTGCGGTTTGCCTGTTTCTGTGCAATTCATGTTCTGGTGACCGCGGTCACCAGTACAGTATGTACTGATCTGGTTCTTCTTTTGCTACTGTGGTCTTCAGTTATTGGACCATGGTCTGCTGGTATTCTCTCATGATTTCCTTCCTGATTTGCTTTCTTCTGCACGCTCTTCCTTTGTGCTTCAATCTGTATCCTGCAATGCACTTAATTCCTTTCCCAGACATCATTTTCTCGTAAAAGAATAACAAAACTCATCAAAACAAGGTTTAAAAGCTATTAAACAATGCAAATCCCTAATCTACATGCAATTATTGCTAGTTATGCAATTTTTACTTCTATTCTCTTTTATTTCTTCTAAAATGCAACATTTTACCTATTCTAATGTTAGTTTGCTATGCAACTAACAAATACCCCCAAACTTAAACTTTTGTTCGTCCTCGAACAATGACTCTATCCTAAAACTAACATGTCATGCCATATAGATTTTAAATTCTTTTTATTCATCATTGTAACCTCGATTGTCCATTCCTATAGTGTATGACTCATTAACACTCCCTTAGGAACATTTATTTTGTCTAGATTTTCAGTTCATCATCTGTTCTTCCTTAACTTCACTCTATCATTCGTCAGTATCTCAATCCTCTTGGACATTGCGAGTGATTTGCAGGTACCATTCCATTCATGGAAATGATTTCCTAATACCTAAGTACACAGATCCTCTCAATTTTCTCATCTATCCATCTTCTACTCAAGTCAAACTATAATCAGGATCAGTGGTCTTTCTCCTAGGTTGTAACGTGGCCTGGCTCAGGGTACAAGTGTAGTAAGAATTTAAATCTGACTCAGGTGTACACTCATAACAATAATACTAACCTGATTTGTTTGATTTTCTTGTTGTAGTTTGAGCATTATTGTTCTATCCTTGTGTTTTTCTTTGCTCATGCTCATGACCATGTCCTCATAACTCCCCCAAACTTCTTTCAGTATGAACACTCCAATTAAACTCAAATGTACACTCTTACAAAAGTCAAAAGTTCAATTATCATTGAGAATGCTGAAATACTAAGAACATAAATATGACTGTTTTCTTTTTTTTTTTTTCTTTTTCTTCTTCTTTTCTTTTTTTTTTTTTGAAAAAAAAAAGGAAAACATAGAATTAAACTTACACATATTTCAATGTTCACATCTCCTTCTTCTCTTGCATCATCAGAATAATTGATATTACAACCATGAGTGCACACAATTAGGTTTAACTGAGGTATTCATAAGAGGCTCGAATGTTTCTACAACGTTTAGGTTCATAATCAAGAAAACCGGTTGTAAGGCTCAAAATTGGTTACAAAGGATAATAAATGCTAGGATTGGCCTTTAGGCTATGACTCAAACAATGATGGCCTACTTCATTTCCCTCCTATAGTCATTCCTAAGTAGTAATCAAGACAAATTTGATTATTTTGAGAATCTATGGGAAGTTCTTTCTGCTTATGGTTTGGTTTCTACTCCTCACTTTCTCAGTCTTCAGAGTCTCAGTCTACCTAAGATTACAGAGATCTATCAAGGTCAAATTTCAGACAAACCAAGCACACAGACTGTTTGAAAGTACTCTAATTCTTTGTCTCATCACCCTAGAGGAATTTTCAATTTCATTGGTTACTCAGTAATTTTTTTTTTTTAAATATGGCATGATTCTAATCTAATTGACACCTATATGCTCCTGTCCTAACTAATATGCCCATGCATTGACACTAATTCAATGACTCTACTTTCTACATGTTATGAGATACTCAATCTAATTATGCATGTATGCCAAAAAGATAATAATCCAAAATAAGTAAAAAAAATTAACTTAAACCTTAAACCTGAGTTTGAGGAAGAATGCGAAGAATACGCGCACACCCCCAAACTTATTTTGTGCCTTGTCCTCAAGTGCACATAGATATCGAAACATGGGCGTGGTAACATATCACACATGCATTCAAAGAAAACCAACAAGAAAGAATTAGTCTGAAAATTAAAGTAAAATGAGGATTAGCATGGATCACTAAGAACACAGGTAAACATTTTGCACAGTCAGAAGAAAACAAGAAAGAACAGAAAATCAAAACTACACAGTAGTTCAAGACATCAAAACAGAAACAAGAAAAACAAAATGAACATCAAACTGTGGTGTTCAAGGATCTGCACCAAACATCTCTTCCTTAGTAATAAAATCATTGAAGTGATCTCCACCACCACCATCATCATCATCATCATCATCAGCATCCATAGGCTGGGACGGCAGCACCGGAGGAACACAACACGCCATCTCCGTGTATGGCACAGCGTAAGGGGGAGGAGGGAATGCGGCAGCCATATCTGGGTCCTTGCGATGCATCCACTCCGTCATGTAGGCCATCTAATGCATCATTGTATGCTCAGTGGTCGGTGTGCTAGAGGATGATGATCCGCTAGCAGTTGAGGACAGCTGTGGAGCACTAGTGGGATGGACAGGAGCAGCTGTAGTGGGTGACTGGACCGTAGATGGTCGCTGAGGCTCAGTAGAGGCCTGACGCTTCTTAGCAGGAGTATCGGTAAGCATCTTTACTGCAATGTGGTCTTTCATCTTCAGAAGTGGCTCACTCCGCTCCTATTGCACCCCAGCCCGCTTGCATAACTCCGTAATCAGTGTAGGGTGTGGAAGACCAACATTGGTCCTATCAATAGCGGACCGAATAGAGCTGGAAATAATGGTGCCAATGTTGATTGGGTGCCCTTTCATAATGCAATACACGAGTACCGCCCGTTCTACTGTTACCCTATTAATAGCCAGAGAGGGGAGTAGATTAGAACACACCAAATAAAGCCAAACCTTAGCCGGCGTCTGGAACATAGTCTTCAACAGATTGACTGGCCTATCATTATAGCAAATCCAAGAAGCCCCCTCGATGCATAATGTTCGGAGCATGTCATCCGGGTCATAACGAGGAAGGATTGTGTAATACTCATCAGGGGAGTCTGCCGGTAGGCCGTACACTTCATTAATTGTAGCCGCACCAAACTGGACCCACTTTCCTCGGACCCATACAGCCGTGCCCTCACGATCAGCAGCATTCGCATAAAATTCTTGCACAAGAGGGATCACTGTGGTACTCGGGGCCTTAATAAGGCTTTCCCAATAATGATTGGCTATTACTGTATCTATCCCGATGTTACATTCCTCTTGCATCAGCATAATACCCCTCTCAAGTATGAGATGCCTATTTGATTGGATAATATTGAACCTCTGCTTTGCAGCAGCGGTTCTAAATCGTGTTCGATCCGCAGGTAGGGGTGGTGGTGCTGCGGGTTGCTTTCCTTTGGAGGCTGGGTGCTTCATTCTCGGTGGCAAGGAAACAATCTTACATTCATAAGATACAGTTACAACTGATTGAAGACACATTTTGACAAGTCACAAGCAATACAGGGATACTTTTCCAAATTCATATGGCATGCCAAATTACTTGCATACAATTTTAAACTTTTACACACCCATTCAAATCATCACCAAGCATATTCAAATCAAGTTGAACTCTAGTACACACTTTGAAAACCGAAGAGATGGATGATATTGTGCACAAAAGCAAATATGTTCCAGATTTGCACATCTAAAGGGGCAATATTCCATAAAAACAACTGTAAATGAGAAGATAAAGGAGAGTATGCTTTCAATCTACTCAAAACAAATGAAAACAAGGAGACATCTCTTAAAACTAGCACAAATGCGAAAATGAAAGAAGAAATACTAAGAATCAAAGAGAAAGTACTTACATTTTTGCTTGAGACAAGAAGAAAAACTCAAAGATAGCTTAAGAATGAGAGAATCACTAAGAAAACTTGAATTTCTGCGGATGAAAATGCACACAATGACCGCAATCTGTGCTTAAAAAGACGCACGGACCGCGGTCACCACTTTATGGACCGCGGTCCGTGAATGGAATTTAAAATGCCAATGAAACAATGCATTCTGTGGACCGCGGTCTACCGGTTTGTACATCACTGTGGACTGCGGTCGGCCGTGGTGGTGCATCTGTTGACCGCGATCGGCAGAGTGTGGACCCTATTGTAGCAACATCTGGCCGCGGTAGACAGAATGTATATATCTGTGGACCGCAGTCGGCAAAATGGCTCATTTGACAGTGTATTTTTTTGGACTGCGGTCACTAGTGCGTGGACCGCGGTAGACAGAATTAAATGAGCCTTAAAACCCAAAAAATAATTTCTACTTCCTATGCCTATAACACAAATGAAAGTAAAATTAAACATAAACAAACTACAGTACTATAAAATAGACAGGATTAGTGGGTTACCTCCCACATAGCGCTATTATTAACGTCGTTAGCTCGCGTGGATACTATATGTCACTCCTTCAACACTGTCATTGAAACAGTCTGCTTCCGGCCTCCATAGAAGATCTTCAAACGCTGACCATTCACCTTAAATTTGTGTCCATCAGTCAAGCTTTGCACTTCCACTGCACCATATGGGAATACTTGTGTCACCAAGAAAGGTCCTGACCAACGGGACTTCAGCTTGCCAGGAAACAGTCGTAGTCTAGAGTTAAATAATAGAACTTGCTGGCCAGGTTGAAACTCCTTCTTCTTAATGATCTGATCATGCCATTTCTTCATTCTTTCTCGGTAAATGGTGTTGTTCCCAAATGCTTCCCTACGAAACTCATCTAATGCAACCAACTGGAGCAAACGATTCTCTCCACACGCTGTTGCATCAAAGTTCAACTTCCTAACAGCCAGTAAGCTCTATGCTCCAATTCACAAGGTAAATGGCAGGACTTTTCATACAGCAACTGGTATGGCAACATCCCAATGGGTGTTTTAAATGTTGTCCGATACGCCCACAATACATCATCTAACTTTAGAGCCCAATCCTGACAGTTTATTCCAACCATCTTCTGCAGTATAGCCTTGATTTCTCTGTTGGAGACCTCAGCTTGCCCATTAGTTTGTGGATGATACGGTAAGGCGACTTTGTGCCTCACACCATACTTACTGAGAAGGTTGTTGAAGACTTTGTTGCCGAAATGTGTTCCTTCATCACTCACAATGGCTCTAGGAGTACCAAAATGGGGTAAGGAACTTAAGGACCACTCGTGCATCATTCTTTGTTGTGGCCACAGCCTCTACCCACTTAGAGACATAATCCACACCTAGTAATATGTACTGCTTTCCATTTGATGGAGGAAAGGGACCCATGAAGTCTATGCCCCAAACATCAAACAATTCAACCTCTACAAAAGTAGTTAACGGCATCTCATTCCTTCGGGATATGTTCCCCTGTTTTTTGCACACCTCACATGACTTCAGAAATACATAAGCATCCTTTAGCATACTAGGCCAATAAAACCCACTTTCAAGAACATGCCTAACTGTACGTTGATGGCTATAATGACCACTATAAGGTGAGGCATGACAGTCATGAAGAACCTTGTTAAAATCCTCTTTCGGAATGCAACGCCGGATCACTTTATCAGCACACCTCCGATATAAGAATGGATCATCCCATGGATAGAACTTGCTCTCGTGCATAAAATGCTTCAATCGGCCTTGAGAAAGATCCGGTGGAGTCAATCCTATAGCTTTATAATTGGCAAAATCTGCATACCATGGTGCATTGCTACGGATAACAAAAAGACTCTCATCAGGAAAAACTTCTACAATACTTTTCGGATTAGGATTTGCCTCATTGGATAAACGAGACAGGTGATCCGCTACCACATTTTCTGTGCCCTTCTTGTCTATCACCTCTATGTCAAACTCTTGCAACAGTAGGATCCACCTTATGAGTCTTGGTTTTGCATCCTTCTTTGCAAAGAGTTGGCGAATAGCTGTATGATCAGTGAAAACTTTAACGTGTGATCCCACAATATATGATCGGAACTTATCACATGCAAAAACAACAGCTAATAGCTCCTTTTCAGTGGTGGTGTAGTTCCTTTGCGCATCATCCAACGTCTTGCTTGCATAATAAATGGCTCTAAACATTGTATCCCGTCTCTGCCCAAACACTGCGCCAACAGCAAAGTCACTAGCGTCGCACATAATCTCAAATGTTTCCCCCCAAACTGGTGTAGACATAATAGGAGCAGATATTAATGCCTTCTTCAATGTATTGAAAGCTTCAATACATTCCCCAGTGAACTTAAATTCAGCCTCTTTTTCAAACAGATTACATAGTGGCCGAGTGATTTGGAAAAAAATTCTTAATGAACCTTCGGTAAAAACCAGTATGCCCTAGGAAACTACGCACTTCTCTCACTGAGGCTGGAGGTGCCAGCTTCTCAATAGCTTGAATCTTCGCTTTGTCAACCTCAAGGCCATTAACATAAACTGTATGACCTAAGACAATGCCTTCCCGAACCATAAAATGACATTTCTCCCAATTTAGAACCAGATTCTTTTCTTCACAACGGGAGAGAACTTTGTCCAAATTAGTCAGACATTTATTGAATGTTACACCAAACACTGACAAATCATCCATAAATACCTCCATGATGTCTTCAATCATGTCTGAAAAAATGGCCATCATACATCTCTGAAAAGTAGCTGGTGCATTACACAAGTCAAACGACATCCTCCGAAAAGCATATGTCCCATAAGGACACGTGAAGGTTGTCTTCTCTTGATCCTCGGGTGCAATAACTATTTGATTGTATCCGGAGTATCCATCTAGAAAGCAATAAAAATCATACCCAGCTATCCAATCTAACATTTAATCTACAAACGGTAAAAGGAAATGGTCTTTTCGAGTGGTTTTGTTCAGCTTCCTATAATCAATACACACCCGCCATCCTGTAGTTGTTCTTGAAGCAACTGTTTCCCCTTTTTCATTTGTGACAACAGTGATGCCCCCTTTCTTAGGTACCACATGAATGGGACTAACCTATGGTGAATCTGAAATTGCATAGATAATTCCTGCCTTCAACCACATCATCACTTCCTTCTTGACTACTTCTTTCATGATAGGATTGAGTCTTCGTTGATGCTCAATTGTAGGCTTATGGGGATCTTCCATTAAGATCTTATGCATGCACACAGCTGGACTTATGCCTTTTATATCTTCTATGGTCCATCCAATAGCTTGCTTGTGATTTCTCAACACTTGCAGCAGCTCCTCTTCTTGGGTAAGGGTCAATAAGGAAGAAATGATGACTGGAAACAATTGTTCTTCATCTAGATGAACATACTTTAAATGTTCAGGAAGTGGCTTCAGTTCAATGGTCCTAATAGCCTCTTGAACACTGTCAACATCATCTTCTTCAAAAAATGATGCTTCAACACTGTTTGGTTCTGAAGGACATGCTTCCAATGCTGACACAATTAACTTCTCATAATCAGTTGCAGTCGTTGGATAAGTAAGTGCACGAGATATACATCCAACCCACTCGTCTTGAGAACTCAATTCATCCACCACTTCAACAACGCATGTATTTATTACCTCTATTCGGTTGCATTCATGGGACTCGTTCAAGTAATGCATTGTTTTATAGAGATTGAAAACTACCTTTTCTTCATTTACCCTCAATGTTAGTTCTCCTTTATGGACATCAATGAGTGCATGACCTGTGGCTAAAAATGGTCTTCCAAGAATCAACGGTATTTCACAATCTTCTTCCATATCCAAAACCACAAAGTCAACTGGAAATATGAATTTATCTACCTTTACCAACACATCTTCTATTACTCCCCTCGGGTATGTTAAGGATCTGTCGGCCAACTAAAGAGTGATTGTGGTTGGTTTGATTTCAGACAATCCCAACCTCTTGCACACTGACAAAGGCATGAGATTGATGCTTGCCCCAAGATCACACAATGCCTTCTCGAACATTTCTGCTCCTATATTACATGGTATAGTGAAACTTCCAGGATCTTTCACTTTTTTAGGGAGCTTCCTTTGAAGAATTGCACTACACTCTTCCGTTAGTTTCACAGTTTCAAAATCCTCCAACTTCCTTTTCTTGGACATAATTTCTTTCATAAACTTCGCATAATTGGGCATTTGCTGAAGAGCCTCAGCAAAAGAAATGTTAATATGGATCTTCTTAAACATTTCCAGAAATTTAGAGAACTGATCATCCAACTTCTTCTTTTGAAACCTTTGAGGAAACGGCAATGATGGAGGGTCTAAGATTTTACCCTCTTGACGAGAATTCAGCTTATCCTTCCCTTGTGATCTTGAGAGCTCATCACCTTGATCCGCTGGTAGCTTGGAGATGTTCTCCTCATAGGCATCAACTTCTTTACCCTCACTAGATGATTTAGCTGAATAAGGAGGGCTTGCTACTTCCTTCCCGCTTCTAGTAATTACCGCCTTACAGCTTTCTTTTGGATTGACCTGAGTGTCACTTGGAAAAGAATCTCTTTGCTGGTTGGACACTATTTGAGCTAGTTGTCCAACTTGAGTTTCCAAACTTTTTACTGTAACATTCATATTTCCCATCTGTATTTCCATGCCCGAAACTCTGTTATCATTCTTATCTACTCTTCCTGTCAACTCCTTGAAAAACTTTGACTGCATATTAATCATTTCATCAAGCTTGTCCTCTAAAGATGGTTTTTTTGTCTGGCAAAGGTTGTTGTCGCACAAATCCTGGTGGTACTTGAGCATTCCTATTATTTGCATATGAGAAATTCACATGATTTCGCACTCCAGGATGATAGTATTTGGGAACATTATGCCCACCAGCTTGTCTTTGGTAACCATTGAACCTATTCATGGCATGCATCTGTTTGATGGAAGCCTCTCCAGAATATGATGCCTTACTAGAATCCGTAATGGACTGCACTTGCTGAATATTTTGGTTCTGAAACTGTCCACCATTGTTCTTCTCTTCTACCAAATTTAATCTATGATTCATTGCTGCAATTTGAGCATGCGATGCACTGATCTCGTCAACCTCGTGAAGTCCAACTCTTTTGGTTGTCCCTCTTTCAGTCCCGTGACCATAAGCATTTGCAGCCATGTCTTCAATCAATTGAGTGGCATCCGTAGTTGAATTTCCCATTAAAGAGCCTCCAGCTGCAGAGTCTACTAGGGCTCTCGTTGGTGGAGTAAGTCCACTATAAAACATCTGAATTTGAAGCCAAGGGAGATACCCATGTTGCGGACATCGCCTCAATAAATCTTTAAATCTCTCCCAAGCTTCATACAACGATTCAAATTCTGATTGCTTGAATGAACTGATTTCACCCCGCAATTGATGCACTTTTGCAGGTGTGAAATACTTTTGCAGAAATTTCTGGCCCATTTCTTCCCAAGTAGTGATACTACCTGGAAGCAACATTTGCAACCAACTTCGAGCTTTGTCCCTTAACGAAAAAGGAAACAACCACAATCTCAGCTGATCTTCTGTTACTCCATTCATCTTAACAATGTCGCATATCTCCATAAATGAATTGAGATGAGCCACAGGATCTTCAAGTGATGAACCTCCAAACTGTTGCTGCTGGACCATTGTGATTAAAAATGGTTTCCGCTCGAAATTATTTGCATTAATAGGAGTCCTTACTATGCCTGAGTAGTTATTGTTCAAGACTGGTTTGAAGAAGTCTCTCAATGGTGCCTCGCGATGCTGTTCATCTCTGTTATTTCCCACACCGAAACATCCACTATTAGCCATTGTTGCTGTTCGCCTTTGAGCTTCCGATCAAATCTGATTAATGGTTTTCAACAAATCTGGATCGTAAGGATCAGACGGGCATTTACTCATGCAATCCTGAAACTCAAACACACAAACAGATCAAGTGTATTCAATGTGTTCTTTACTAACAAAAAGATCAGTTAAACAGTAATAATAAAATGAAATATTGTCTTGACTAAGACCAAATCAAATTCAACTGGTTTTAACAACACTAAACACCGTATTTTTCCCCGGCAACGGCGCCAAAAACTTGCTGAGGATCCCGCAAGTGTACAGGATCGCAATAGTAATACCGATGAGACCGAATATCGTCCTTAGGGAAAAAGTACTTGTACAAGTCAATTAAATCCCAATCTAGTGTTGATTTATGGTTTTATCAAGACTCAAATGTAGCTTGATAAGTAATTGTGTAACAGAACTTTAATTTTTCAAAACAATCAAACTGAATTTAAATTTACTAAGTAACAAATTTTAAAAAGGCTGTTTAGGATAATAGACTCCTTGGTATGCTCTATAATTTTATTTGAGATTATGATATACTAACACTTTGATTATCGGACTTATAATTAGGACCCTATTCCTAGGTGTTCCAATTTTTCACTAAGATGTCTTTCAATACCCTCTTTTGAGGTGTTCAATCAACAACCCAGTGGGTTCAAACAAGGATTCCTGTGCTATCTCCCTTAGATCCAGTCATAACCTTCCGATCAATGATTCTATCTGGATCTTTACTGCTATAACCTCTCACCGAACCACTCTCCCGAGTTAATTCGATGATCTTGGATTCTTTACGCCTATGGCCAGTAAGCATAAAGCTTTAAGCATGAACAAATAAAGTGAAGTGCAAGTAAATCACTTAAACTGATAAATTGGCATCTACTTCCCAAACAGTAAAATTGAATTAGCTAGACATGGAAAAGAAATTAATCAAATAAAGAAAAGAATAGAAACCAATCATACTCTAATTGTAATTGAAACTCCTCTAAATCCTTCACAAAAACTCTATTTTCTCCAGCCACCTTCGTTCCTTTTCCCAATTAGGTCTCTCCCTTTGCTAATCACCCTTTTTCCTTTTATACCTGCATTAAAATAACCCTAAAAAATACAAGATTCCCGATACTCAAGTGGGTGACCGCGGTCATTGATTTTCGTGCCAAAACCCAGAATTCTCCACGTTCTGCCCACCATGGTCTACCTGTTTCTGTGCAATTCATGTTCTGGTGACCGCGGTCACCAAAATGTGGACCGCAGTCACCAGTACAATATGTACTGATCTGGTTCTTCTTTTGCTACTGCGGTCTTCATTTATTCGACCGCGGTCTACTGGTATTCTCTCATGATTTCCTTCCTGATTTGCCTTCTTCTGCACGCTCTTCCTTTGTGCTTCAATCTGTACCGTGCAATACACTTAATTCCTTTCCCAGACATCATTTCCTCATAAAAGAATAACAAAACTCATCAAAACAAGGTTTAAAAGCTATTAAACAATGCAAATCCCTAATCTACATGCAATTATTGCTAGTTATGCAATTTTTACTTCTATTCTCCTTTATTTCTTCTAAAATGCAACATTTTACCTATTCTAATGTTAGTTTGCTATGCAACTAACAATGTTCTTAACAGAAAACCTCCCTTGAGTGAAAAGGCATTCCTTATGCCAAGTTTCATTGAACTTTAGGCCTAACCCATATTCTAAGTATTTTGGGGTATCACCCATGTGAATTAATCACATGTAAAAAACACCCATAGTGACCCTCATGTTCACTGTGATAGTATGCTGTTCTTAATTTAAAAATCTTTTATTTAATCTGATACTCATGAATCATAAATAAAATAAATTCAGCATGTTTAACACAAACATTCAAAGCATGAAAATAAGTACATAGCATGCATCATACTTTAAAATAAACCTAAACATGTATAATCTAAGCATGACATAGTTTAAGGATTAACTAACATGACATACATGCAAATCTGAAATTTAAATCATGTTCTTCAAACCTAAATATGCATACTAAACTGAAATCAAGCATACATGAACATGGTATTAAACTAAAAGGTTTTAGAAATCACTTCCACCTTAATTTGAAGATCACTGAAATTTCGACAGAGTTTCCCCTTCTTTCCAACGTTTGGCACTCAAAGACTACTAAAAAGCACTCAATCAAACACCAAAGTACTCAAGAATAGTTCAAGATTACTCAAGAACTAAGGGGATTGCCAAGAAGAAGGCTAGAGAAAGTCAAGAGCATCTAGTATGCTCTTCTTTTGGGACAAGGAAGCATGAGAGCATTAGGAAGGTTTATATAGGGTTTCATGAGCACAAGGAGGATAGTTTAGGTATGTTTACAAGGGGAATCTTTCCAGAGACAAGAGGGGACGGTTTGCAAGATTTGGGCAAGTGTATCTTTCCTATTTTCCATGGTGAGCGCGGTTTGGCAAGAGAACAAGATATGGTTTCCATTTCATGTATGTGCACAAGATTTTTGATTTCCTAATCATGTGTGAGCATGAAAAGGATTTTGAACACTTACCAATTCAGTTTGGACGTCCAAATGTGATCAGATTTTGTACACAAAGCATCTTTCCTAGTTGCCTCATTGCTTGGGTGTCAAGTCAATTAAATTAGAAACATTTCCCATTTCCACTCTTTGGACGTCAGGGGTGTGAAAGGACACATTTCATTCTCACACAAATCAGGAACATTCCTCCTTAAACGTTCAGCTATTAGAGATCTTTTAAAGTTTAGAAACTTTTAATTAGGTTTGCATGATCACAAGGGACAACTAGGGTTTTACATTAAGGATATGATGGTCATTCCCATCATGTGCTCCAAGATTAGGGCATCTTTAGGTTTAGGAAACTTTCCCTTTCCCTTTCTTGCTTTGTTTCAACATCTAGGGGTTTCAAAATATCAAACTTTGCTGGACACATGATCAGATTTTGGAATTTCTAATTGTGGTTTATTTCGTGTGGAGGACACATTACACTTTTAGAAACTTCTAATCTTGGAATTAATTGGGATAGCATGTGTGTGCTAGGATTAGAGTGTACATTATCAACTCGTTGTGGCACATATGATCATCTTTAGAGTTTCTAATTGTGGCTAGTTCCTTATGGTGCACACATGAACATCTTTCTAATGTGGTTTAAGCACAAAACGGCTAGGGTTTCTTAAATGAAACGTCTTAGAGTATACATGGCATGGGAGCACATGATCATTCTAGCTTGGCACATGGGATCGTTCTTTATAGTTTCTAGACAAGTAGGGATGATTCACTTGTGCTCATAAGGCATGGTGTACATGATTATGGTATCATCACTCATTTGACTTCCAAATGCTTATGGGTGGTCCACATCAAATTAATAAAAATTCATATCTTTCATTTGGCTAGGATTCTTGACCCTTGGCACATATTTTTGGATTCACATGAAATCAATAAAAATTCATAATTTCTATTTGGCCAAGGTTCTCTCCATTTTCTTTCCTAATTTAGAATACACTAAAACACATTAGGCAAATGAACCCTTAATTGGACAAATGAAATAAATTTCGAATGCCTAGATCGGTTGGGTGATTTGTTTCATTTCATTTCGAATCCTTAAGGGATTTTTTGAGCAATTAAACTAGCTAATTGATCCTTAAAATGAATTGGTCCCATTTATCCTTATAATTTAATCATTTCGTACACATTTTTCAGGATATTATAACCTATCCTCCTCGAAATTTGTACATATTTAGGGGTTCTTAGTGAACAAGTGTTGGTACGTGGTCTTCATTTTGCTCTCTAACTCCCAAGTAGCATCTTCCATTCCATAATGCTTCCACGGTACCTTAACTAAGATAATATCCTTAGTTCTCAAGTTCTACACCTTGTGATCGAAGATTCTAACTGCGCTTCTTCATAAGTGGCATCACCCTGGATGTTCACTTCTTCCCAGTAGATAATATGAGAGGGATCTGGTTCATACTTTCTTAGCATCGATACGTGGAACACATTGTGAGCTGAGGTCATCCGGTTTGGTAGATCCAACTCATAAGCACATTCCTCGATTCTTCTAAGTATTTCAAAGGGTCCAACAAATCTTGGTGATAACTTCCCCTTGAATCCGAACCTTTTGACACCCTTCTGAGGACTGATTCTCAAAAATACCTTGTCCCCTACATGGAACTCTAGGGGTTTCCTTCTTTTGTCAGCATAGCTCCTCTGACGACTCTTAGCTATAGCCAATCTTTTCTGTATTAGTTTGACTTGGTTATTCATTTCTTCCACCAAGTCTGGCCTAGTCAGTACATGATCTTCGAGTTTAGTCCAATAGGTTGGTGATCTGCAGGGCTTTCCATAAAGAGTATCATATGGATCCATCTTAATACCTGCCTAATAACTATTGTTATAGGCAAACTCTACTAAGTGTAGGCACTTGCTCCAGTTCCCTTTAAAGTCGAGGACATAAGACCTTAACATGTCCTCTAAGGTCTAGATAACTCTCTCAGACTGTCCATCTATCTGAGGGTGAAAGGTAGTGCTCATGGCAAGTTTGGTGCCCAACTCCTTCTATAGACTCTGCCAAAACTGAGAAGTTAAGCGAGAGTCTCGATCAGACACTATCATCTTGGGCACACCATGCAGCCTTACTATTTCCTTCACATAGAGTTCTCCCAGCTTACTAACTTGGTCTATGGATCTGATTGGCAGAATATGAGTAACTTTAGTGAGACGATCCATAATTACCCAAACAGTGTCTTCTCTTTTCTGGTTCCTGGGCAAACCACTAACAAAGTCCATGGCAATGTTATCCCACTTCCATTCGGGGATAGGGAGTGGTTGTAACATTCCAGAGGGTTTTCGGTGTTCTACTTTTATTTGCTGACAAGTAAAGCACTTGGCGACATGCTTAGCCACATCTTTCTTCATTCCTCTCCATTAGTAAGCTTTTCTGAGGTTTAGGTACATCTTATCTCTACTTGGATGCATCGTAACCTTAGTCTGACGAGCATCATCCAGTATGGTCTGTTTACTTTGTCCGTTTCGAGGCACACAGATCCTGTTGCCAAGTCTTAGGGTATTCTCAACATCTAACCTGAAGTCAATATGCTTACCCTATGTAACTCCTTTTATCAGACTAGTGGGCCATCTGCCTTACCTTTGCTCATCCCTAATCTGGTGTAGAAGATCCGGTTGGCAAGACATGTTGTAAAGATAGGCTTCTTTTTCATTCAAGGTTACACCCAGCCTAAAGTTTTCAATCAACTGGTACATGTGGCCCTTTTCTTTCTCCTATTTGTTGAACTTCCTAATCAAGGCATCGACCACCACATTGACGTTCCCCAGATGGTAATGTAATTGAAAATCATAGTCTTTCAAGAACTCTATCCATCTTTGTTGCCTCAGGCTCAACTCCTTCTGGGTGTAGATGTACTTCAAGCTCTTGTGATCTGAAAACAAATTGAGTTTCTCACCATAAAGGTAGTGTCTCCAAATCTTCAGGGCAAATACAATGGCAGCTAACTCCAGGTCGTCAGTAGGGTAATTTTTCTCATGGACCTTCAATTGTCGCAAAACATAAGTGACTACTTGCTTTTCTTGCATTAAGACTACTCCCAATGCACTTAGTGAAGCATCAGTATAAAGGGTAAAGGTAGCACTATGGGTTGGAGTGACTAGGATAGGGGTTGTAGTCAATTTCTTCTACAATTCTTCGAATGATTGTTCACACTTCTCATCTCAATTGAACTTAACACCTTTCCTAATTAGCTTGGTCATAGGTTCTGCTAGCATGGAGAAGTCTCGGATGAATCTTTTATAATATCTAGCCAAGCCTAACAAACTTCGGTTCTCTATAATTGTCTTTGGTCGCTTCCAATCCATGAAAACTTCCACCTTCTCCGAGTCTGCAGAGATGCCTTCTGCTGATATTACGTGGCTTAGGAACTTGACTGTCTTGATCTAGAATTCACACTTGCTAAACTTGGCCTATAATTGGTGTCTTCTGAGGGTCTCCAACACTATCTGCAAGTGTTCTAAGTGTTCAGCTTCTAACTTAGAGTAAATCAAGATGTCGTCCACAAATACTACCACAAACTGGTCAAGGTATTGTCTAAATACTTGGTTCATTTAATCCATGAATGTTGTTGGGGCATTGGTCAAACCAAAGGGCATCACAGTGAACTCAAAGTGTCCATATCTCGTTCTAAAGGTTGTCTTGTATGTATCAGACTCCGTGATTCTCAATTGATGATAACCTGACCTATGACCAAGCTTCGAGAAATGAGTGGCTCCTCTCAATTGATCAAATAGGTCATCAATAAATGGTAACGGGTACTTATTCATCACTATAGCTTGATTCAGCTTTCGGTAGTCGACACATAGTCTCGTAGAACCATCTTTCTTCTTCACGAATAGTACAGGAACTCCTCAGGGTGACTCACTCAGCTTGATAAAGCCTTTCTCTCGGAGCTCGTCAAGTTAAGACTTCAACTCAATCAGTTCTACTGGTGCCATTCTGTAAAGAGGTATGGTTATAGGGTTGGTTTCAGGGTGAAGTTCAATCTTGAACTCTAATTCTCTACCATGTGGTAGTCTGGGTAAGTCGTTTGGGAACACATCCTTGGACTCACTAACCACTGCTAGGTCTAGAATTCTCTTCCATTCAATAGAGTCTTCCTCTGAGAGTTTCTTGAACTCATCTTTCTGCTTTAAACAATTTAACATGGCTATGGTTGGACTACTCGGTAGTCTCCGCATATCTCCGTTAATTCTCTAGGTTTCCCCTAAAGGTAGGGTTATGGTTACTCGCCTCTTAGGACAATCTATTTGACCTTGGTATTGTTCTAACCAATCCATCCCCAAGATCACATCATAGCCGTAAAACGGTAAGGTGCATAGGTTAATTGATATGAGTTTATCCCCAAACCTTAGGTCGCAACTACACATTCTTTTTGAGTTAACAGTGGTCCCTATTGGTGTGGACACATTCAAAGTTGTGGGTTGTGTTTTTGTAACAAGTTGTAACCTATCAGCTAGTTCTTCAGAGATAAATGATTTTGAGGCACCCAAGTCAAATAATAGTTTCACAGCAACATTGAATAACAAGAACATACCTTCCACTACAAGGACTTGATCTTCTTGAGTCTCGACAACAAATGTTCTGGCCTGGTTTTTTTTACCCTAGTTTTGCCTTTGATTGGCGTTATGTTGTTGTTTCCTGACTTGAAGACGACTATTCTGACCTCCTCCCTAAGTGTTCTGTTGTTTTTGGGGAGCCTGAGTTGGTGCAATTGGGCAAATTTCTAGTTATATGGCATCTCTGTCTGCACACGTAGCACAGTCCTTATCTCTTTACTTGCTCCTTTGACTCATATTTGTTCTGCCCCTGTTTCTATGGCGCCTCCCCACCATTCTTGTTCTTTTTTGGGCCCCTTGGTTGTCTTTCTTATTTTTGGGCCTTTTGTTTTTACTCTTCAATCTCTGCTCTAGGTTCAGCTCCTATCATAGTGTTAGAGCCTTCTCTAAAACGTCTCTATATGTTTTTAAACCCAGAGTCATTATTATTTTTTAGATCTCCATCTTGAGACCCTGTGCAAAATGAAGTGCTTTCATTTTCACTTATCTGATCAATTCTAGCGAGAATTTGGCCAGTTCAATAAACTTCCTTTCATATTCAGCTACAATTAGGTCCCTTTAATTTAGCCGAACAAAATCTTTTTGTAGCTTCCTCAACATGGCCTCCGAAAAGAATTTCTCATAGAAAACTTCCTTAAACTCTTCCTAGCTCATTATTTCTACATTAGTGTTAGGATCCATCTTCATCATTCTCCACCAACTTCTGGCTGGTCCCTTGAAGTGGTAAGTGACTAGCACTCCTCTACGCGAACCGGTCACCTTCAGTATATTCAGATGTTCCTCCATTTCTTGGTATCAATGATCGACAGTGATGCAATTTATGGTGGTCCATAATGGTCTAAGTTTGACTATGGTTGTGTATTAATGTTTACAGTAAAAAATGAACTTACTTAGAATTGAAAAAGACTACTATAGACGATCATAGACCAATGTAAACCCCCAATGACTATCATAGACTACTACAAAGCATCATAGACTATAATATGTTAGTCTTTCTTTGGCTTCTTAAGTTGGTCGATGACCTTCTATAATGGTCTATTATGGTCTGTAGTTCTCCATAAAGGTATATGAGGGTTTATAATCATTGATAATTATCTATAGTGTTTTTTCATGCTTGTAATTGCCTATGAACTTACTTAAACCAAAGAGAGACTATTACATTATAGTCCATAATGTTTTGTAGTGGTATATGATAGTCCATGGTAGTCTATAATGGCATATGATAATCTATGATTGTGTATTGATATTTGTAGTCGAAAGTAAACTTGCTTGGAGTTGAAAAAAACAACTATAGACGTTTATAGACTGTTATAGACCACCATAGACTATCATAGATTACTACAAACCATCGTAGACCATAATATACTAGTCTTTCTTGGTTTAGGTAAGTTGGTCTATGACCTTCGATAATGGTCTATGGTGGTCTCTAGTTATTGATAATGGTCTATGAGTGTTTATAGTCATTTAAAATTATCTATAGTGGTTTTAGAGGCCTACTTATTTGACCCAAAGAAAGACTAATGCATTATGTTCTATGATGGTTTGTACTGCTCTATGATAGTCTATGGTGGTCTATAATGGTCTATGATAGTCTAAGATTGTGTATTAATGTTTGTAGTAAAAAACAAACTTACCTTGAGTTGAAAAAGACTATTATAGACAATCATAAACACTTACAAACCACCATAGACTATCATAGACTACTATAGACCTTCGTAGACGATAACATGGTAGTTTTTCTTTGGTTCAAGTAAGTTGGTCTATGACCTTCTACAATAGGTTATGATGGTCTCTAGTTTTCTACAATGGTCTATGTGTGTTTATAGTCATCTATAATTATCTATAGTGCTTTTGTATGCCTGTAATTGTCTACGAACTTACTTAAACCAAAGAGAGACTAATACATTATAATCTATGATGGTCTGTAGTGGTCTATGATAGTTTATGGTGGTCTTTAATGGTATATGATGGCCTTTGTTTGTGTATTGATGTTTATAGTAAAAAATGTACTTATAGTTCAAAAAGACTACTACTGGCGATCATAGATCTGTATAAACCACCATAAACTATCACAGACTACTACAGACATCGTAGACCATTATATGTTAGTCTTTCTTTGGCTATAGTTAGTTGGTCTATGACCTTCTATAATGTTTTATGATGGCCTCTAGCTATCTATAACGATCTATAAAGGTTTATAGTCATTTATAATTATTGGAAATGGTTTTTGATGCTTCTAATTGTGTATGAACCTAGTTCAATCAAAGATAGACTAATACATTATGGTCTATGATTGTCTGTTGTAATATATATTTGTCTATGCTAGTCTATAATGGTCTATGATTGTGTAATGATGTTTGTAATCGAAAATGAACTTACTTAGATTTTAAAAAGACAACTATAAACGATCATAAACCAATATAGACCGCCATAGACTATCATAGACTACTATAGGCCATCATAGACCATAATATGGTAGTCTTTTTTTAGCTTCAGTAAGTTGGTCTATGACCTTCTATAATTGTCCATGATGGTATCTAGTTGTGTATAATGGTTGACGAGGTTTTGTAGTAATTTATAATTATCTATAGTCATTTTTCATTCTTATAATTATTTATGAACTTAATTAAACCACAGGGAAACTAGTACATTATGGTCTGTAATGGTCTAAAGTAATCTATGATAGTCTGTGGGGGTGTTTAAAGGTCTATGATGGTGTATGATTGTGTATTGATGTTTATAGTTGAAAATGAAGTTGCTTATAGTTCAAAAAGACTACTATAGACGATCGTAGACAATTATAGTCCACAATAGACTATTATAGACTACTCTAGACTATCATAAACCATAATATATTAGTTTTTCTTTGGTTTAAGTAAGTTGGCGTTTGACCTTTTGTAATGGTTTTTGTTGGTCCCTTATTTTTTATAATGGTTTATGAAACTTTATAGTCATTTATAATTATCTATAGTGGTTTTTGATGCCTGTATTTGTCTATGAACTTACTTAAACCAAAGAATGAATTATTTATTACTTTTCATGATGGTCTGTAGTGATCTATGATAGTCTATGGCGGTCTATAATGGTCTATGGTGGTCTGTAATGGTTTATGATGGTCTATCATTGTGTATTGATGTTTGTAGTTGAAAATGAACTTACTTAGAGTTTAAAAGGGCTACTATAGACGATCATAAGCCATTATAGACCAATATAGACTATCATAGACAACTAAAGATCATCATAGAAAAGAATATCTTAGTCTTTCTTTGGCTTAAGTAAGTTGGTCTTTGAAATTCCATAATGTTCTATGATGGTATATAACTATTTAAAATTAGCTGTAGTGGTTTTTGATGTTTGTCGTTGTCTATGAACTTAGTTAAACTAAAGAGAGATTAATACATTATGGTCTATGTTGATATGTAATGGTCTGTGATAGTCTATGGAAGTCTATAAAGGTCTATAATTGTGTATTGATGTTTGCAGTCGAAAATGTACTTAGAGTAGAAGAAGACTACTATATACAATCACAGACCATTATAAACTGCCATATACTATAATATGTTCGTCTTTGTTTGGCTATTGTAAGTTGATCTATGACATTCTACAATGGTCAATTATGGCCACTAGCTATCCATAAAGGTCTATGAGTGTTTATAGGCATTTATGATTATCTATAGTGTTTTTTTATGCCAATAATTGTCTATGAACTTACTGAAATAAAAGAGAGACTAATACATTATGGTCTATGATAGTCTATGATTGTGTGTTAATGTTTGTAGTAAAAAATGAACTTACTTATAGTTGACAAAAGCAATTATAGATGATCATAGACCATTATAGACCACCACAGACTATCATAGACTACCACAGACTATCATAAACCATAATATGTTAATCTTTCTTTGGTTTAAGTAAGTTGGTCTATAACCTTCTCTAGTTGTCTATGATGGTCTCTAGTTGTGTATAATGGTCTATGGGGGTTTGTAGTAATTTATAATTATCTATAGTGGTTTTTTATGCCTATAATTGTCTATGAACTTCCTCAACCAAAAAGAGACTAATAGATTATGGTCTATAATGATCTATAATGGGCTATGATAGTCTATGGTAGTTTCTAATGGTCTATGATGGTATATGATTGTGTATTAATGTTTATAGTCGAGAAAGAAGTTACTTGTAGTTCAAAAACACTACTATAGACGATCATAGACAATTGTAGTCCACAATAAACTATTATAGATTGATACGGACCATCATATACCATAATATGTTAGTCTTTCTTTGGTTTAAGTAAGTTGGTGTTTGACCTTCTATAATTGTCTATGATGGTCTTTTATTTTTTATAATGGGTTATGAGCGATTATACTCATTTATAATTATCTATAGTAGTTTTTGATGCCTTCAATTGTCTATGAACTTACTTAAACCAAAGCAAGAATAATACATTATGGTCGATTATGGTCTGTAGTTGTCTATGATAGTCTATGGTGGTCTTTAATGGTCTATGATGGTTTATAAGTGTGTGTTGATGTTTGTAGTCAAAAATGAACTTACTTAGAGTTGGAAATGATAACTATGTTGATCATAGACCATTATAGACCACCATAGACTATCATAAACTACTACCAACCATCATAAACCATAATATGTTAGTCTTTCTTTAGTTTAAGTAAGTTGATCTGTGGACTTCTACAATGGCCTATGATGGTCTCCAGTTGTTTATAATGGTCTATGAGTGTTTATAGTCATCTATAACTATCTATAGTGGTTTTAGATGCCTGTAATTATCTACAAAATTACTTAAACCAATGAGAGACTAATACATTTTCGTCTATGATGGTTCATAGTGGCCTATCATAGCCGATAATGGTCTATGATAATCTAATATTGTGTACTAATGTTTGTACTTGAAAATAAACTTACTTTAAGTTTAAAAAGATAACTATAGACAATCATAGACCGTTATGGACCACCATTGACTGCTACACCATCATAGACCATAATATGTTACTCTTTCTTTTGCTTAAATAAGTTGGTCTATGACCTTCCATAACGGTCAATGATAGTTTTTAGATGTATATAATGGTGTATGAGGGTTTATAATCATTTATAATTATCTATATTGATTTTTGATGCCTGTAATTGTCTATGAGCTTACTTACACCAAAGTGAGACTAATACATAATGGTCTATGATGGTCTGTAGCTGTCCATGTTACTCTATGGTGGTCTTTAGTGGTCTATGACGGTTTATGATTGTGTGTTGATTGAAATGAACTTACCTATGGTCTATGATTGTTTGTTGGTTAAAATGAACTTACGTACAGTTTAAAGAGACTATAATAGACGATCATAGACTATTATAAACCAACATAGACTATCATAGACTACCACAAACCATCATAGACCATAATATGTTAGACTTTCTTTGGCTTAAATAAGTTGGTCTATGACCTTCTACCATTGTCTATGATAGTCTGTAGCTGTCTATAATTTTCCACGAGGGTTTATAGTCAGTTGTAATTATCTGAAGTGGTTTTTATGCCTGTAATTGTCGATTAACTTACTTAAACTAAAGAGAAACTAATACCTTATGGTCTATGATGGTTTGTGTGGTTTATGAAAGTCTATAGTGGCCTATAATAGTCTATGATGGTTTATGATTGTATATTGATGTTTGTAGCCAAAAAGTAAAGTAGGTATGGTTTAAAACGACTACTATAAACGACCATAGACAATTATAGACCACTATAAACTATCATACACTACTACATACCATCATAGACTATAATATTTTAGTTTTTCTTACGCTTAAGTAAGTTGGTGTATGACCTTCTATAACAGTATATGATGGTCTCTAGTTGTCTATAAAGGTCTATGAGGGTTTTTTGGCATTTATAATTATCCATAGTGGTTTTCGATGCTTGTAATTATCTACGAACTTCCTAAAACCAAAGAGAGACTAATATATTATGGTCTATGATGGTTTGTATTGGTCTGTGATAGTCTATGGTCCTCATTAAATGTTTATGATGCTCTATAATTGAGTATTGATGTTTGTAGTTAAAAATGAACTTACTTAGAGTTGAAAAAGACTACTTTAGACAATCATAGACCATTATAGGCCATTGTAGACTATCATAGACTACTACAGACCATCATACACCATAATACATTAGCTTTTTTTGGCTAAAGTAAATTGGTCTATGACCTTCTATAATGGTCTCTAGTTGTGTATAATGGTCTATGAGGGTTTATAGTCATTTATAATTATTGATAGTGGAATTAGATGCCTATAATTGTCTATGATGGTTTTGGTGGTCTTTAATGGTTTACGATGGTATATGACTATGTATTGATGTTTATAGTCGAAAATGAATTTACTTATAGTTCAAAAAGAGTACTATAGACGATGCATGTAATTGGCTTTGAACTTACTTAAATCAAAGAAAGACTAGTACACTATTGTCTACGATGTATGTAGTGGTCTACGACAGTCTATGGTGGTCTATAATGGTTTGTGGTCGTTTATGATTGTCCATTGATTTTTGTAGTAAAAAATGAACTTACTTAGAGTTGTAAAAGACTACTACATATGACCATAGACCATCGCAAACCACCATAGCCCATCATAAGACTACAATATGTTAGCATTTCTTTGGCTTCTGTAAGTTGGTCTATAACCTTCTATAATGGTCTATGGGAGTTTCTAGCCATCCATAAATGTCTGTAAGGGTTTATAGTAATTTATAATTATCTATAGTGGTTTTTCATGCCTGCAATTTTATAAGAACTTACTTAAACCAAAAAGAGACTAATACATTATGGTCTATGATGGTCTGTAGTGGTCTATGATACATTATGGTGGTCTTTAATGATCTACGATGGTCTATGATTGTGTGTTGATGTTTGTTGTTGAAAATGAACTTACTTATAATTTGAAAGGACTACTATAGATGATCATAGACCATTATAAACCACCATAGGTTTTCATAGATTACTACAATCCATCGTAGACCATCATATGTTAGTCATTCTTTAGCTTAAGTATGTCGGTCTATGACTTTCTAGAATGGTCTATTATGGTCTCTAGCTTTCTTTCTAGAATGGTCTATTATGGTCTCTAGCTTTCTATAATGGTTTATGAGGGTTTATTGTCATTTATAATTATCTTAGGTGGTTTTTGATGCTTGTATCGCCTATCAACTTACTTAAACCAAAAAAAAACTAATACATAATTGTATGTAGTGGTCTATGGTAGTGCATGATGATCTATATTAGTCTATGAGGGTCTATGATTGTGTATTGATGTTTGTAGTCAAACATTAACTTAGATAAAGTTTAAAAAGACTATTATAGAAAATCATAGACTAATATATTCTGCCATAGACTATCATAGACTACTATAGACCATCACAGACGATAATATGTTAGTCTTTCTTTGGCTTAAGTAAGTTGGTCTATGACCTTCCGTAATGGTCTATGACGGTCTATAGTTGTGTATGTCTATGAGGGTTTATAGTCATTTTTAATTATCTATAGATGTTTTTATGCTTGTAATTGTCATTGAACTTACGAAAACAAAAGAGATACTAATACATTATGGTTTTTGATGGTCTGTAGCGGTCTATGATAGCCTATGGTGGTCTATAATGGTCTATGATTGTTTATTGATGTTTGTAGTTGAATATGAATTTACTTACAGTTCAAAACGTGTACTATAGGCTATCATAGACAATTGTAGTCCATGATAAACTATCAAAGAGTACTACAGACCATCGTAGACCGTAATATGTTAGTCTTTCTTTAGCTTAAGTAAGTTGGTCTTTAACCAACTATAATGGTCTAAGATGTTATATAGTCATTTATAACTATCTATAGTGGTTTTTGATGCCTTTTGTTATCTATCAACTTACTTAAACCAAAGAGAGACTAACACATTATGGTGTATGATTGTATGTTGTGGTTTATGATAGTCTATGGTGGTCTATAATAGTCTATAACGGTTTATGATTATGTATTGATGTTTGTAGTAAAAAATGAACATACTTAGAGTAGATCATAGACCATTATAGACCATCGTAGATTGTCATAGACTATTTGTCACACCTCAACCCCTGGACCGGACGTCATGTCTGTCAATCTGTGGCCCCGTAGTCGGGCGTCGCGGGACTCCAAGCTCGGCGCATCGTCCGCCAAGGCCCCGGGCGTGCGGCAGATGTCGTCAGTCTATCTTTCTACCTCTATACACGAGGTTTAAATCATTTCTTTGATTTCAAATATTCATTTTTTATCATGTTTCACTAAGCAGTTAGTCTCAAATCAGATTCATCGGTTGTTCAAAATCATATTTATACTGGAAATCAAGATAATAGTAGCGGAAGCATTTTCGGATCAAATCTTTCAAAATCATGAACACTGTATAGCATGCCATCGCGAAAAATCATCAGTTTATAAATAGAAATAAAAC